>JAMKCH010069663.1:0-160219 GCA_023653785.1 Ophioderma brevispina
CTCAGGCAGTCCGCACACACCCAGTGTATCATGCTTGATATGTGAGCCTGACCACCGGTACCACCGACCCTCAAGTACTGTGGGAAACCAACTTGCGGTTTGATGTAGACGCGATTAATGCCTAGTGGCAACGCCCTATTCACTAAGTGCAATATTGATGGTTAACCATTAAAACGTAGGTTTTTTTTATCTATATCTTGAGAAACGAAATGGATTTGAAAGCTGAATTTCAGGACGACCATCGAGAAAATATGGCCTTTCATATGATATTCACAATTGATACTACTTCAGGGTAAATCGGGGGGGGGGGTACCCAAAGACGATTGGAAAACAAGCACCTTTAATGCACCTTACTTACCCCAATCCATACATGAGAAATTCTGGCCGCGACTGTAATTGAAAAGAAAACAGAACAGGACTACAAGAAATTGTGACGGATCGTGATGATACAAAAAGTTGTTCAAAGTTAGGGTAGATTAAGCCAAAGGCAGTGACTTGTGATCTGCAAAATGAAAACAGGACCTCATCACTGCCACCCATTGGATTGCATCCTTCTAATAGAGCTCTTTCGTTTGTCCAGCAGTGATGAAGATGACCATGATAGGCAATAATTAGAAGACTGATGCATGTGGCTGATGAGATCAATTTGAGCATGGAAAAAGTCTTGGCACACAAGGACACTTGATGGAAGGGGTACGATCGGATACCATGGAGTTGATTCGGCATTGAGTTTCTGCCATTGGCTTCAGCTTGGATATTCTTGATATACTTTGCCACGACTACTTTTGCGGGATTTATCAGGTACTCATTCAGCATGTAATCTGTAACTGTTAGGTCTGAATGTTAAAACATTTTTAATTTTAAAATAAATTCTAAAATCTGTGAAATTCAATACCAATAGTTGTTTAGAATTTTGTGTTACTGTCAGAAGTGGATAACATTTTTGCTCCCAATTGCAAAATTGTTATTTTTCTAATGAAATTTTAAAATTAAATTATAGGAGGTCATAATGACAGGGCACCCTCCATTTTTAAAATCATTCATGTCATTATTCCCAAAAAACGAAAATATTGTACAATTTTACATAATAAAAGCAACAAAATCAGCGCCAACTCAACTGAACATGTTATGTTCAAACTACGGACAATTTCCAACAATTTAGGGATTTATCACTGTCACTTTTTCTATACCCCCATCTCAATTTTTCCGAGTCCCTAAATTTTACTCGGACTTAATGATGTAGTTGTCTAAACGGGGTCACTCTGGGACCCTTAATACAACACATATTAATTTTCCAGAATGGAGGAAACACTGACGGGGATATAAATTCTATCACCTAGCCTTTGGACTTGAGTTGGTGAAACCTTTTATGCAACATTTGATCTAAGACCACATAACACATGAACAACTTATGGACAGCTATACCGAGGACCTACTGTTGTCACGGCCATAGTACTCTAAGAACTGAAAAAACTTTTTACTGTACAAAAAAACTTCTTGTTAGTGCAATTAATGTACTCTTCAGGATCTTGTATTAGTTGATAATCTATACAGACCATCAACTTTGGGGTGTGTCAGGTTACCATTCACAACTCCACCACTCCCCCCCCCCCCCCCCCCCCGCCAGCAATTCCAAGTTAAAAATAGTACATAGCAGTCCTCAGACGCAAAGTGTCCGTCTGCGCCCGGTTTGTGAATGGGGACAAAAATTCTCATGGGCAACCAAGGTAACATTGAGGTCGCCAACCATGTCACCCCACCACCAACCCTCCTTTACACAAGTTACATCATCGTAAACCTTACAGAAACTCATACAGCATGCAACATTTTGACCAATCACACACACCACAGACATACAAACCAGAGTATCCATATGTTGCCTTATGCAATTCTGGCAGATGACACAAAAAATGGAAAATATGAGCAAATATCAACTACCCAAATGACT
The DNA here is from genome assembly GCA_023653785.1 of Ophioderma brevispina. Classification (NCBI taxonomy): domain Eukaryota; kingdom Metazoa; phylum Echinodermata; class Ophiuroidea; order Amphilepidida; family Ophiodermatidae; genus Ophioderma; species Ophioderma brevispina. Next base: position 1,949 of record JAMKCH010069663.1, read on the forward strand.
CACTTTGTAAAACAAAAAAATAGTCTTAAAACCCTAGTGTTGTAACTTTAACAGTGGTATTTCAATTGAAAGTGGGCTTGGGAGAGCTTCAAGTTTAACAATAATGAAATAAGTTTCTTTGTGTGTTGGAGTTCCAATTTTTGATGAAGTCCCCGCTAGACATGCCAATGTATTACTCAATTCCAGTTGAGTGTTCCACAGGGTGTATGAAAACTTCACCTGGAATAGCCCATTAGCATAACAAGGTTCATGGATTCTAAAAAGAATGAGTGAAAAACAATTACCATGTATTTTAAGCAAGAGGAAATTTGAGATTCGTGCCGGGGGAGATCAGTACAAAGAGTGATAGCCTAGTAGTAGGAGGTGCTGTGTAACAAGTTTAACATTTCACATCCAAATGAGTACCGATAATGAAACCTTTGAATTTATTTCGTAACAAAAAAAATGCGTCAAAAGTTTACCGATTTTGTGAAGGATTTTTTTTTGCCGGGCTTCAAAGTAGATGATTTTAATCAATTCCAAAATTCAGTTGATTAACCGTTGCTCCAAAATAGAATAGCAGATACAGGAACATATTCAACATTCATGTGGGAAGTTGACTACCATGGTTCAGAATAAAGTAGACGACTTTTTTTTACAAATGAGTATAACACATCATGCCAACTGCAAACCCTAGCAGATGACAGGAATCCGTCATTGAAATTGGTAAATTGACGTTAGCGTGTGTATGTCGTTTTATGACAATATGCTCCAGCAGCAGGGATTTTTCCATGAAATTAGCCCATTTTGTTTTCTATTGAAAAGATGATCTGACTGTTTTCATCATTAAGTGATCGGTGCCCTGGAAACCAGTCTCAAAGAATGAGGGGAGAACAAGCCGGAAAACAAGGATTAGTCAGATTTTAATGGACTGCAATGTGGGGCATGTGAATAGATTTAAATTTAATGAATTATGGAAGCGCTGAATCAGCCATTATAAACCAATGTCCATTTATGCCCACAAGCGTTCACAAGCATTGGAATTTGGCGGCACAAAGGGTGTTTTAGTCACTACCACATGCACACAGTTTGAAATTTCTCAACAATAAGGTCATGTGATCCCACCCAAAATCCACTTCTGTTTATGCAATAAACAAATGACTTTTACAATCATTCAGGGCTGGAAACAATGCAAATTCCCCAGAAAACAATCAAAAATTTCATCCAAGATTGCAAAATTTCCATCCAGCATTGCCCTCACTTACTCTATGATTTCTTTAAAGTCAAATAACAGACATTTCTGAAGAGTGCCCTCAATTTTCAAGATTGATATTTTGCACAGTTGTTGGTAATTGTCTATAGGAAACTACACCTGCGAACAGAGAATGCAAAATAAAATGTGTACTTTTATCATAAAATAAGTGATTTTGTAGTTAGAATTGGGATCCCGATTGTACTTAAATGACAGGCCGGAGATTCCTTTTAGGGATAAAAATTTCTCTCAAATTTCCATGGATCGGCTGTATGAAACTACGAGAACCGTTTACAAAGGGTTATTGGACAAACCAGGTGCAAAAGAAAACACTGCAAACTTGTTTGAACTGCCTACTATCGTAATGTTTCCCCATAGAAAACCATGCTTAGGAATTTTTGTGTGCCCGACAAAATACTAAATCATAATCTTATTACATAAAGACGCGTTATTCGGCTTATCACTTCAGGTGTGAGGTAATACATTGGATAAGATTCAAATATGTAAAAAACCAGGGTTTGAGAAAAATTGGGGGCGCTTCTTTCTGGAAATCTCTCATATCATGTCTCTTTAAAAGCAGAGCTGGAAGCTGCGAAAATGCCAAGTCTGATGTCCGTCATGATGGCAAATAGTGCCACAGCAGAAATAACCTCCAAACTTGACTTGCCTGAACCAATACAACGAACTAATGTATGAGCGTAGATATGTACATGGCCCTATTTCCCGGCTATTTCCATATTGGAAGACCGTTTCCAGCAAGCCCGTTGATTATTATCGGAGATCTCCGATATTAATTTTTCTAATTACACAATTCCTTTGTTTGCAACACATAGACATTTTCGAGCTTAACTCTCACAGGTATAGTTTTCCAGTTTACCAATGCACTCGTGTAAAAATCCGCATTCCTTTGAAAAATTGGAGGTGCTCTTCAAAAAATGTGCTATTTTTGCTTTAAAGACAAAAAATTTTGCTCCCAAATATCAAAATTTCCCAGCAGAATGTCATCCCAAATCCCCACTTTTTCCAGAGGCAATGCACTCATGTTTAGCCCCACAAAGCGCTAGTCCTTAAGCAACACCCCTATACCGTATTCAACCCTGCAAGCGTATAGCCTGATGATTTGTAAAGCCCCCCGACCTGACAAAAATAATAACAGTTGTTTGCTGTAATTCACATGCAAGGATTTTAAATCTCAATTTTTGTCCCAAAACACGAAGATTCAAAATCAATTTGTTAACAATATGTAGGCATATAAATGGACAAATATAATTACAACAATAGAGGCCGCCAATTGTCCTTTATCAATTCATTTTGGAAGCATTTATTTATGCTACTCATTTCCAAAAAGTGAAAAGTAAAATTTGTTTACTCACTTTTTAACAATAAATTTGGTCAAGGTCATGAACAGATTTTTCTCTTAAATTTAGTTTAAAATCGCTCATAGAACCTCTTTTGTTCAGTTAAATTGATGCGATTACAGCATATTTTAAGGGCACAGGGGCTATAACGAACAGCAGTTGTTTGACCTATTCAAACACACTCGCGTGAACTGCGTGAAGTCCAGCAACGCGGGTGCAATTGGTCAAAATATGCGTCCGAACTACAGCGTATAGCCTGCTGCATGTCGCATTGTGTTTCGTCACACACGGTTGTCACTGCCTCTATACTGCTTTTATTAAATCGGCTGATATAGAAGCCATAGTTATACCAACCACTAACCTGGTTGCCGAAGCTCAAAACTTGGGTGGACTACTTTCTTGCAGGCATCTGGAAAAAGTGCTTTAAAATGTCTGAATATGCACTAGTTATATTAAGCAAGTGATGAAATTTCATGTTGACCATGGAATGTTTTCTCAACCTAGCGGCATTGGAAAACCAGTGGAATTTGGGGGCAATTTACTCCGCGTTCACCAATTTCACATCGATTTGCAAGTTACTAAGCTTTGGCGAATATAGAGAATCTGGGGTTGCCCAGTTGACATCGGGCGAGTTTGTGATGTCGTAACTAAAAAAAATTATGGTCATCATATGTTTACCAAATTTGGTTATTTGGTGATTTAAGCTTGTACTTTGGGTTGATGTTGTTGTATTTCTCTGTGAGCGTTTTAAAATGTGCAAAGATTGAAATGCTCAAAGTTGCCATTTTCCATAAACTACTGTCTATAAGTGAGTCGTGTGTGTACCTATAGAAAAATCATGATAAGCTGTTGTCTCATGTTGTATGAAGTTTTTAACCTTTTCAACCTCCGTCTTTAATTGAATCGATATGTAAGTAAGTGTTGCACTGAAAAATATATTTTTATCATTTTAGTGGACATATACGTGTTGGGAGCGATATTCTAAGGAGGTGAGCTCAGGTAGTTAAGATTTTGCATGGCATTGGGTATGTGCACAACGACCCAACAAAATTGCGGCAGCCTCAACGGAATAATTTGTGTGGACTGTGGTGGCAGAATTACCAAATTCATCCCGAGCAGAGCCATAAGATGGGCACAGTGCTATTTTTAGCGTTAATTTAAGATAAGTGGACGCGTAGCGTTGGATAGGCTACCCTTAAGCGGCACTGGCCATTTTTCACAAAACACAGAAATTCCTTTCAATTTGCTATTTCTCAAAGGATAGTCTAGGCCATTGACAGAACAGAGCTTTTTTTAACACATAAAAATACATACCCAAAACGATTAGGGGACATTCGATATGAGGAAAATAAAGAAATCAGGGTTAATTTGTAGGCCAATTTTAAGTTTTCCACAACTTTAATTAAAAACAAATGTGATATTACATGAATATTTTGACTGTAATCAACTAATATTAAAACCACAAGGTATAGACCGATCAAACAGTGTGCATAGCGTGGGGAAACAGCATACGGCGTGCCGTTGTTCTTGTGTTAAATGTCATTTTCGTAGTCTGCTGAATTTCGCGTCGCCGGCGACGGTTAATTAATTAAAATCGTTTCTGTTAAACCATAAGTAAGCTGATTTGTCTTAATCATTTGGGGTGAGGTCTTGGGGTAATGAAAAGCCTTACAAACATGCAAAAATATCGATTGTGAAAATTTCTTGAGGGCCCACTATTTTCAAGACTAGCAAAAAGATATCTGTCACAAACCAAAATACGAATGATAAAACTAGTAAAAGATAGCTTTGCTTTTGATTTGTCCAGACGTGGGGGGGGGCACTAATTGTGGACGGTGATTGCATAGGTAATGCTGTTTGACCCGGGTCCGTTTTAAGCATCATCGTCACCCAAAAATGTCATTATTTTTTGACACCTTTTTCCGCTTCGTCAAACCAAGAATGACTATTTGGGGGAAAATGTTAAAAATACATCCGTTTTTAGAAAAATTTTGCCAAAATCTCACAAGGACCCATGTTGAAACTTTAGCAAATTTGTGACAAATTAACCCATATTATGGGCAATTGTGTGCTGTTCTAACCCAAAGAAACCATTTTTGGCATGTTTACAGTCACCGAAATTGCCCCCTGTGGGTTTGAATTGTGCAATCCATTTATGTGAACCCCCGGGCTTAATTGCTGACTCGCTGCTAGCTGGCCACATCTGGTTAACCAATGCCTGGTTGCAACAAAGCCATGGTTTTCTACCAAAAAGTAAAATGACCCGGTATCTAGATTCAAGATTAAGCTTGGCGTTGTAATTCAGGATTTCTTGTCAATGAGGGCTCCCTTAATCAGGACCTATCCATAAAGTCATTTGTAGTTAAATAAAAGGACCGTTCGGAACTGTTTTCCCAAAAAAAATCATGTTATTCCTTTCGACATTTACACAGATATCAGTGGATAGCCAGTACCTATATACAACACAACCAGGACTTTGGAGGGAGGGTATGAAGCAAGTAGCCAACCTGTCCTCATAATGGATTTTCAAGGTATTTTTGAATGAAATGTGATGCAAAGAGGTCAATGTCTAGTATTCTGACTTTTTAACTAGTTTCAGGCCATTGTTGGTATATAGGTTATACACCACTCACCCGGGGCCACGTACACCCTTCTTTCAATACAATTTACAAATGAAGAGTGCGCTCATTACTCTCATTACTGAATGGTGACGTCATATTTCTGATACAGCTTGTCTCGGAGATTTTGGAAATGCCTCAATGTATGTTCATGACGTTCGAGAAGACTTTTTTAGACCTCAGCTTGTCAAAATTATATGCGCAATGATAATGGGAAAATCCGGTATGGTTCAGGCTATCAGGCCTGACAACAGAATTTAAATACGAACTTTCCGTTTTTGAGTGTTGGTGTTTGTTTATGTTTGTTATACGTTTGCGCATGAGTCAATCCCCCCGAAATTGAGGGTTGAAAAATACTCCTAAATATCGTAGATTAATGCGCGATATAATGTACTAGTGAGATGTACTATCTTTGTCAGTATTACTTAGATCATTCCTGAACCCACAGTGTCATCATTGCAAGGTGACATTCACTTGAAATAAGGTGACAATGGAACATGCATGGCTATTTTCCCGCAGTGGAACCAAGTTTGAACTTGGGAATTGCAATGGGAGTATTGATTGCCTGTCAAAATTTATGCGCGGAAACGTTTTTGTGGGCGCGGTCAAGCAGGTTTTGCATGACACTACAATGTACACACATTCAATTGTGTGTATATTTAGGTCAGGCACCCGACTGTACTACACAATGCGCGAATCAGTGTGTCCGGGCGACTTTTCACCAGAATCTTCTATACAGGCGTCAATCGAGAGAGGGTTTGTTGTGCTGCCGGAAGGATCAACATCTTGGGTGGGACACTTGCTGCATTGGCATCTGCGGAAAAAAGTGCTTAAATGTCTGAAAATGCACTAGTTATATTAAGAAAGTGATGGAATCATGATTGAATGGTTAGACTGGTAGGTTTTCTCAAACTAAGCGGCATTGGGACAGTGAAATTTTAAGGAACATTACTCCGCGGTCATCAATTTCACATCGATTTGCCAATGACTAGATTGGCGCTATAGAAATTCTTGGCTTGCCGTGTTGACATCGGGCGAGATTGGTGATTAGTATCTAAAACAAATTTCTGGTCATTAGATGTTCCAAATTTGGTTATTTGGTGATTTTAGCTTGTATAGGGTTGATGTTTTGTATTTCCTTTGTGAGAGTTAAAGGTGAAAGAAAATGCTCAAAGTTGCCATTTTTGCATAGACTACTGTGTATAAGTGAGGTTAGTGGTGTATAAACATATTGAATGGAGATAGGTTGTGTCTGAGGCACATTTCCGACCAATTTGAGTAGGTTATGTGTCTGCAAGAAACATGGTTAACACAAAAATTATGCAATGTTGAGTGACTTCGGTTTGGAAACGAGCCTATTAGAACATTCTTTTTTTACAGAAACAAAATAAAAGTGTTCCCAAATAGGTCAAGATTTATTGTCTTGAATTAGCCTCTTTGGATGATTTGACGGAATTCTGGGGAAAAGGAAAATCTTTTTTAAATTAAAAATGCATTAATTAAAACTATACAAAAAATGCATTTTGCATTAGACTACCTATGGAAACTCGTGTCTTGTTTCGTTGTTATTTTTGTTTTGTTTTTTGACATGTTTTTGATTTGTTTGATTTGCTTTTTGGGGTTTGCTTTGAGCCATTGTTTTACTTTCAGGGTTGCTTTGTTTTAATTTTCATTTGTGCCTTATCATGACAGTCATTCTTTATTTCCATTTCGGAATTTTAAAAGAAAAATATGCTGCGGGTTGTTGCCCTAGACTTGATCTTAATTCGTTGTCAACTTGCGCACATTTCATATAGGCCTTCGTAAAATTCCCCTGAACTTTGCCAGCGTGAACTTGCATTGAAATACACGCACCGGATGTTCACTGCTCGGCTGCGCGTACTCAAATGACGATTGGAATACTACATTACGCGCTCAGACCTGATTTGATCCGGTAGTGGTGTGAGTACTTAAGGAATGTTTATCATGATCATGAAATGTTTTTGGTCCTTAAACTTCTTTAACATTTTTAACCCTAAGTAAAGACATGTGTTTACTACAGTACAGTATATGCACATTGCAATGCATTATGGGATTGGTTCATAACACCCTCTGGGGCACAACCAAATATCACCAAATCAAACTTGTACTCTTTTCACATCTGCATATATTTGATAAGTATTGACTGAAAGAAATAATTCTCTGGTGGCAAGCCCCTCATGAATTATTTCTTTGAAAAGTATCACTCCAGATACATGCTTCAACACACTCCAGATACATGCTCCAACAATTTCGTACTGCAGTCTTTATTATTAAAGGTGTAGTGTATGATTTCATCTTCTCTTTATTTGAGTATGACTCTGTAGACATATTTCCCAAGAAAGATTGATTCCAGAATTTCATTTGATACTTTTGTCGTTTTATAAATCCTAAAGCCCAAATGTGCTTTAATTTCTGTTAACAGACTCGAAAGAAAATTTTACATTTTGCCTTATGCTATCTTAAACAGAGACTCGCATATCACAGAGTAAATTTGCATTCATAAGCTATAGGAAAGGTAGTTTTTTATGCTGCCAAAAATTTAACATTGTTTGATCAAGTTATTGGGGGAAGGATTGTGCATTTTGAAATTACCCTCCAAAGGTGTATTCAGAACATTTTCAACAAGAATTATGTGGTGTGTGATTAGGCTGGCCCACAAAAATAGGTTTCTTAAATTGGAACAGCAAGTATCTGTATGGGAAATGAGACCAACAGAAAGAAAAAAACCAATCATTTTTTATATATGCTATACAACACTAACCTGGCTGCCATAAGGATCAAAAATCTTGGGTGGACTACTTTCTTGCATGGCATCTGAAAATGCACTAGTTATAATTAAGAAATTGATGGAATGTCATGATTGACATGGTAGACTGGTATGTTTTCTCAAACTAAGTGGCATTTGGACAGTGAATTTGAGGTAATTTACTCCGCGCTCATCAATTATTCATCGATTTGCAAATTACTAGCTTTGGCGACTATAGAGAATCTTGTGTTGCCAGTCTGATGTCAGGCGAGTTTGGTGATTCGTAACTAAAAAAATTTCTGGTCATCATATGTTCAAAATGTGCTTATTTGGTGATTTTAGCTTGTACTTTGGGGTGATGTTGTTGTATTTCCTCTGTGAGAGTTTTAAATGTAAAAGAAACATGCTCAAAGTTGTCATTTTTCCCATAGACTACTGTGTATAAGTGAGTTAGTGGTGTGTAACCTACTCTCTAAATGCAAAAGAGTGAATTTCACTCTTTTAGAGTGACTACAGGGCCCCCTCTGAAAAGAGTGAAATTTCACACCTTTCAAAGAATACTTTTTGGCTCAAATTTACTCTTTATAATTAACCAAATTATAAAAGGATATAATTTTGTCAATTATCAAGATAAAATTTGACCCAAAAAGTGTTCTTTGAAAGGTGTGAAATTTCACTCTTTTCAGGGTGGGCCCTGTAGTCACTCTTAAAGAGTGAAATTCACTCTTTTGCATTTAGAGAGTAATGAGCTCATTAATATTTGTAACCTGGAAGAAACGTATACACCACTAGATCTCACCATATTCAATCACCCTACCAAGTTAGAAGTAAATCAGGTGTTGGGTTAAGGTGATAGAATAAATTCATTACATTATATTGAAATATGTAAATGAGTTCATAAATATTCATATCCTGTCAAAAAGTACACAGCACCAGATGACATCATGTTCTACCACCCTACCAAGTTTGAAGTTCATTGGTCATTCAGTTTAGGTGATAGAGTGGATTAATGAAATTTTGTTCACCTACCCGATCCACTAACCATCCATCTATGCCATACCTTGCTGTGGTGGTGGAAAATTGCTTAGCAGAATATTTTGTGATTATTCATGTTTTAATATATATTGGGGATCCCTATTTATTTATTATTACAAGACATGTAGATCATCTACAACTTTGAAGGAGGGAGTTATAGTTTACTAAAACAAATGGTACCAAAACTTAGCATCAAGAAAAGTTGAGGGCATATGCCTTTTTACATAAAAAGGTTTGCAGTTTATGTAAAAATTGCAAACGGGATGGTTAGAACAAGGCTATGGACCTTACAAAGTGTACATCTTTTTTAAGAACAAAGTGGAATTACACAGGAATTTGAACTTTGTTATAAGTTTAACCTACTATCTTATCTTACAAAAGTGTTGCCAACTAACAGCCATTCCATGACCCCTCACATTATTATCGCAACAAGAAATTTTTATGATCTGGCGGCTGCCGATACTGGCTCGTCCCTTATCTGAGACTAGCATAATGAAATATATGACGAGTAGGAAAACAGGGGTACAAGAACATCCATGGTATCTATGATGTTTTGCGGTCTGAATTTATGGTAAACTGTTTACCCTACTGCTACCCAATATTACCTGGGTGTCATTTTCATGAATTAACTTTACGACATGTCTTCCTTTTGGGACGCAGATCGTAGTTGCTTAAGTTCCATCTCACAGACAGTTGGCGTAACAATCCAAATTTCCAAGCGGAGCAAAACGGAAATCCACCAGGATGCCAAAAGGGCTGTACCATCCCTTTTTTCGGAGGCTGCTGAAAACTTGAAATGGGGAAACACCAACATGACTGTACATGATGTAGAAGGTTGCGTAATTATGGAAAAAATTAATTAACTCATTAACATTAACATCACTACATCAAAACCATTGCCCATTTCTATTGGTCAACCTTAATTTTAGCCTCATGTTACATTTAAACAGCAGCTTTCTTCAAACCCCTAGTGTTGCCTGCTTTCACGATCCCCTGTTTCCTTACTCCTATTTTATCTTGACCTCAGATTACCTTTAACCTTGCAAGTGACACCCTTGACCTATCATATGAAGGTTCCTCTGTGTGCATGTATGGGTGGTTGCAAATTTGGTGGTTGCCATGGGACTTCAACTTTTCAATATGCCAATTTGATGTTTTCCACCTATTTTTGAACTTGACCTGCATATGACCTTTCACTTGGTATATGACCCTTGACCTCATCATAAGAAGGTCCCAAATTGGCATCTATGACCAGTTCTGTAGCAATTGGACTTAACACTTCTCAAATGAGGCCATTTTAATGTTTTCAGCCCATTTTATAACTTTGACCTCATATGTACCTTTGACCTTTGTAAAGACCCTTGACCTCATTATATGAAGGTTCCCAAGGGTATCTAGACTGAATTTCTGTAAAATTGAACTTTTCTCAAATAGAAACCTTTTTGTTTTTTTTTGCGAAACTTTGGACACAGACTGATGGCCACACGGCCACACACAGATGGTCAGACACATTGAGGACTCTAGGTGTCTCTTGCAATCCTGCAGGCAAAACATAAACAAAGAAAGGACCCATAAACTACCTAATTTAGACGCACACCTATCTTATTTTATATGCAAAAGTGAGCCTCACTGTCAATCCATCTTCCTTTATGCTGACCCCAAATTCAAGTATATTACTCAAATTTGACAGAAACTTTCCTTGATGTAACTCTATTTTGACCTAATTTGACTTGTCAAAGGTTAAAAAATCATATAACACAAAAATCCTCCTCTAACTTAATCAAATATGTAAAGTACAACCACAATGCAGATCATATTGATGATGACTAGTACTGAAGATGACATTCCTTTTATCTATATACATGACAGCTACAATCAGGATCCTCAAACCTTTCCTCCCTGGACCTGTGCTAGGCAAAATTCATGGGCCTAACACACCAGGGACTTTAGGGATAAGAATAGCAATTACTGCCTCCCTCGGCACACATGCGTGTGCAAACAGTTGATTTGGGGTGCAGAGTTTAAATTGAAAATGAACCTCGAGGCGAGACCTCTGGCAGAAACTCTAGGGTCAGAATTGCTATGTCTCACTAGTTTTGAGTCAATGTTTTCAACTTCACTGCAATAAAACAATGGAACTGGCTGAAGCAAATCTGGGCTAGATGTAACCCAAAGTCCAGGGAACGTGTTTATGCACTTGTTATGAACATGCTCAGGCAGTGTGACAGCAGCATGTAAATTGCCCACTGAAAAATTGGGTGTGATAACATACATGCCCTTGTTCAGAAGTTAATCTCTGCAACAATTAAACAATTATGCTTTTTGATAGTGTGCATTCATGTCTAAAGAAAGTGATATATATAGTTATAGCTATGCTAAATTTATATGCCTATTAATTCCATCTCTGTAATATACATCTCCCCTCGACCACGAGCAATTTCCAATGCCCTGTGACGTAGAAATGAGTCAAAGGTCTAGTCATTTTTCATCAAACTTGTTGTGACACACTATGATCGGTCATCTACCAACCAGTTTCATAATCCTAGCAAAGCTGGGTTTCTGGAGATTAATGTGTAAGAAATTTCGACACACACCCCAGACATGCATACAATCCTTTGGCCGTTAGTTTGGCTGGAGGGATAAAAAATATGATACCCCTTCTAAACCTGCTTCTGAGGAAAGATATTCCAGCCATGTGAAAGGAAGGTGCCATCATAGTGTAATTTTATGAAATTGCCCTCAATGTTAGGGTGCTATAACTCATTAACACTTGAATATCATGAAAGTTGAACTAAATTTCGGGTATGATAAGTTCACTGATAATTGATTAAAAATGACAATGCCTTACTGCATATTCGATAGAGAATAGAATAACACACCCCTCTCATGCATGGTCCAAACATGCACCCCTCAGGAAGATTCCATGTTGATGGAAAAAGTTTCCACTTCCTAAATTTATGCCTGTCCACTTCCATGATCTCCTCTCTCTTTCTCTCATCACTTTAGTTTGTCCATGCATCCCTTGGCAAGTTTTATGCTGCTGCACTGACTGGCTGACACATAAGAGCTTTTAACAACAATTCATCTTCACACAAAATCAAGGGGAGCTAGGAGATGATAACCATTTTTGCATACCATCTCACACTTAAATTCGTCAATATGGGTGACAGGCCCCTACTGCACGACCTATTTGTTTTGCATTCGCACCTTTAATGGCTTATAATCCCATATAGTTAGTTTTCTTCTCCATCCTACGTAAGTGAATAAGACAATCAGTTTTTAAGAGCCAGGGAGTCGGGCATTGAATTTATTTTGTCTACCTACCTGGATCTTTCCCATTTGGTATTAACTTACACGAAACAGCAGGCTGAGACCTGAACTGGCCGGAAGTTATAGGGTCCCTTATCGTCTCTTGTGGTTCACATGACAACATAAACCAATCCTACAAACCACCTACTTTAGCTCAGTATCAATTAGCATTTACCTCGATTCATATACCGCTGATGAAAAACATACAACTATATACAATTTCAACTTGCATATTATTATTACAGAAGTTCAAAGTTAAGACACGATGGGGGAACTTATATATGATTAAAGAAAAGGTTTCCTAATGTTGAGAAGTAATCAACATTGCATATAAAATTTTTGATAGCCTTCACCTTCATGCTCAGATACCATGATTGGTGAGCTGTAAAAGTCTATTATTAAGTGTTCTATTTGATTCTCCCCCATTCACCCCCCACCCCAGATTTCGATCATTATCACTTAAAACCAGTTCCACACCTACAAATGTTATGCCTGGATACGTTCCGTTTTGATGACTGAGAGAATGCGAGCTGATAATTATTTGTCCAGAAGTCTATATGGCACGTGTAAAAGTCCAAATCTTCCTGTGATGTAATAAGGACATTTGGGAAAATGCTATGTGGATTGTAGTGCTTCAATAAAGAAAATGATAGCTGTAATTGTAAAATACAACCTTTAGATTATTCATTCAATGTTACCAATGATTAGGCAATACAGGGCATAGAGAATCCGCCTAGGCTTAACAAGCAACAGCTCAAGCCACAATTAAGATGTCATTAACCAGTTCTGCTCTGGGGAATAGCAACACTACTGGGCACAAAAAAAAAACAGCACACCCTGCATCAGAATGAAAACATCCGAGGAAAAACAAGTATTTAGAGCATTTCACAGGTTGGGGATGACCTATATTGATTTTATGCTTCTGGGATATTTTTAAAAACTTATGTTTCCTGTGGCAAAATTTTGCATTTTCTGCTCCAGGGCATTATTTTTTGACATACTCAAATTTATCTGCAATTTACAAGTTGACCTCTTGGCAATGTTTCCAGTACAATAGCGCGCTTAAAAGGTAATAATAAAGGGAGTCAGTGAAATCGGAACTCGAAAGAGGTGATATGAGCCACTTAGGCTATCTTCCAGTAGATGCACATTGTTAGCAACCCTTTAATCTTGAATTTAACTTGTTCTTATGGGATGGATTGCTAAGTCAGATACAAAAGGGAATGATTACTTTGTGTTTAACAGTACCTGGACATAATTAGCCCTAAGTCATTATTTTCTGTGCTATATGCTTACTATGATTGGTGGCCAAAATTAGATTGTACGCTGTAAGCTTGCAGGTGGCTGCTGATATTGTTTCCTCCTTCCTTCTTGGTGAGGCCATATTAATTGTTACATTCAAACATACGTAAATATAGCAACTTTGGAGTAAAGAGTGGAGGTCTACCTAAAGAAACACAAGATTTGCCAAAATGAAGCAATTTTGACCTTAAAATTCTTAACCACTACCATATCATATGAAACTGTCATCATTTACTTTTTTTCATCTTCAATCAAGGTCTAACAGATGCACGCTACAGATTTGCCATTTTCAAGTTCAAGTTTTACATCACTTATTTTGTACATGTAACATTTTAACCTCTGTGTGACTCAGGATACCATAGCTCAACAAAACAAACTGCACTATGTGATACTCGCAATTACCAGCAAGTCTATCCATCGCGACAATTTTTGGAGAAGTTTTGTAGAAAGAGAAAGAAACTCTCGATATCAATTTACTCACACATGGTAGTCAAAAGTATTTCAATAACCATGGTGAATTATCGGTCAGTAGACCAAAAATAAGGCATAATTATTTCACTTCCAAAAGTTGGCCGTAATTTATGTAAATGGAATGTACAAGCCGTTGGCTTAGACATTCACTTTATGTCCAGAAGCTCTCCAAGACACCAGAGGACCACCCTAATACCCTCCAAACCTATGCAAGCTTGTACTTTGAACTCACAGTGTGCCCTAACCCCAGTCCATGCTTCACAGATCCCCTGTGCAGCCAGCCAAAGAAAGTTGTGCCTTTCAGTACCGACCATTTGCTGCTTTCACACTGCATCATGAGCTGTGGCAAGTTTGAAAAGTAGCTAAAGGATCATAAATGCTTCAGTCCTGTCCAACTATGTATAATTTTACTCCACCATTTTTTTAAATTAAAGGTGATTGACCTGATTCACAACCTCATCCCCCACTTTACTTCATCAAAATAGAGATTTTGGTACAGAAAAATCATATTTTTCTCATTACCAATACCCCAGTGAAATTTTATGCCCATTAAACGTTTCCTCTTTTGATTTTTGAACAATAAAACAATCACAAGTGTGTAATGTGCAGCATTTCCAACCTGGGGATCCCATGTCGCATACAAAAAGCAAATGTTCTCTTTTTAACATTTAAAAAAAAATCTTAGAAAAGACTCAGAGAACTGGTAGCAATAAATAAAGACGAAAAATACAGGGGTTTGAACCTAGTCACTCTTGCTATCCAAGGCTGTTCGCGAAACTCGATTCGTAAATTTTGGCATACTATGCTAGCCTGAGTGCACAAAGTTGTCCAAATCACTGTTTAACTGGTTTAAAAGTCTATTAGGCCAACTAATCAAATTGTGTCTCAAAGTCTCCCGCCTCATTTTAAAAACGTGCGCGTTTTATGAATGCCGAATCGTATATGTGTTTTTTTTTTTCCTGTATTTTAATTTTTTTTTCCATTTGCGTCTGTTTTTACTTTCAATACGAATGTTCAGGTGTTAGTAAAGGTCAAAGTAAAGGTGACAATCCTGTGTCACAGAACGGAGTCCCATCTCTCTTTCGAAGCGTTAGGGCCAGACTCCATCCACCATACCCAAAACCTCGATCATAGGCACCTTTGATTCCTGGAAGAAGGCTAAGAATCATAATAGCGCCCTCGTGTGACAGTAAAAGTCGAAATCCACTTGTCAAAATGTCGAATTTGAAAGGACGACACTAAATGTATTGGTCGCTATAGGGCGCCTTCACGGAAGGTCAATAGATTAACTTAGCGAGACCTGTCCTCCAGACAATCCTAGCATTGAGATACAAAGCATCACCTGCTGGAAAAAAGGGGAATTTTGTTAGGTGAACCAGGTGCGTGTATTGTAATCTTCGCATGCCCTGATTATAGCTGAAAGCCACAAAATCCCCTTCAACATAAATTTTACTTTTCCCGTAAATGGCCTTACATGAAGTGATGGAGATTGAACCCCAGAAATACTTTCAAGTAGACATAAAGGGGATTGTCACATTGTTGAATCATTATAAAGAACGTGCACGTGAGATTACGCCTTTGATTCAACATGGGTTTTCCGACTTTGCCAGGCAGGACTGATAAATTGCCTCTTCACTCCCATAGCATAATTTAACCTCTGGTGCCTGTACCGATTTTTATCCCACCCGTTAGCAAAATATACCTTATCACATTTTGTTGAAGTGTAACCGTCTCTTGTGATTCATTTTAATAAATACATTCAATTTGAATGTTGACTATATATTTTCAGTGATTTTACCAAGCCATTTTAAAATTAAAATAAAAATTAATGCTAATGTTTCATTACATTATTCTTTATTGGGCGGGGGAATCGGGAGTTTTTAGTATAAACATGCGAAGATAATCGTGGTTCGGGAATAGCATTTTTTATTGTCAAGTTGGGCCATTTGTCAAATGACCCGAGATAATTAAAGGAAGTACTTGGAAAAGCGTTATTTCGATCTTTAACAGCCAAGTGCAAACCTATTCAAGACTCCCACAGACCGTAATGACCCGAGTATAGTCCCACCCTTTTAAGCTGAAAATACCTTGAAATTTGGGGGGTGGGATAATGCCCGTATCTTGCCCGAAGCCTGAGGTGAAAATGTCTTGCCGACTCGCCACATACACTGTACAGCCCACTTCATGACGTCCGATTTTTGAAGGGAAAAACCAGAAAGTTGAAAATATGATGTTTCGATAGTACGTAGTTTCCACCTCATTCTGAAGTAGAATTTCATATTTTGTCATATAACTACTAACATGACTATAATGTAACTTTAGTGATTTTTTAGCAAAAACCGCAAAAAACGGACAAAAAATAGTCGTGAATGAAAAACTTGAACCAAATTTGCCATAGTGTTTTGGCGGCGGGCCATATTTGGTTTTGCATGCCCCAAATGCCCTCGACCCTACACACGGCCTTGTTCAAAATTATTCTTTTCGTTTCAGAAAACAAAATCCACAAAAAATATTTATGAAGGAATTATGAAATGAATAATTTAGGACATGTTATATTTTTATACTGAAATATGGAAAGACGTGAAAAAAAATATTGTGAATCAAGTATGAGTGAAGTAGAAAGCCTTGAGAGTGTTAAACCAGAAACATGGTCTTCTGCTGTGGTATATATAGAATGTGGTGTTTTCACAAACTTTTTTGTTAATGGTTCCAGGACGATCATTAAAAACATCTGAGTGGATTATAGATTAATATGGATTTGTTTTTGTTTTCCCAAATGTATTGGAAAATGCATATCAGTGAAATTCAAGTCTTAAAAGGTTTGTGTTTGAAGAAGATAGTTCCGAATTTTGCATAGTCAGTGTAGGCCCAAAATTTGTTTGGCAGGATAATAAACGGATTCTTTAGAATTTTCTGACATTTCCTAAAACTTAGGGGTGGGATTTTATATCTCGAGCATGGGACTATACTCGGGTGACGGTATTATCGTGCATGTATTAGCTCGCCAGAGCTTGAACAAATGGTATTAAAACGGTTAATTTTAACACGACGAAGAGATGCTTTTGTTTGAAGATTGTGTATGTTGGGCTAATTCTGTTGGCGGTTTAAATACAGTTGACAATACCACACTCATCTAGTCACACTGTATTGAGTCTAACCAACGTGGTAAAATTATTTGTATATGGGACTGTGATCTCATCTCTTCTAATCCATGTATAAAAAATCCCCAAAGCTAGAGTAAATTAACCAATGACATGTGTTTGACGTCCTGCACTCAATAAAGCTTAATTTTCAGCATTTTGCCCAAAGCGTAATTGTTGTAATTAACATAGTCCATGGTTGTAAAAGGGAAGGCCTATTTAAGTGTATAACGTTTCATCTTGATAGAAATGGGCCATCAACCCCAAACCCCCAATCATTTTCAATCCGGTTTAAGCGGCAGGGGCCGACCAGGTAAACTCTTCAATCAAGAAAAAGAACAGTATGCGTGCAAGTATTCCGTTAATGATTATTAACTAAAGGTATTAAACAACATGATCTTCTGTCGGTTCGAGCTGAGCGTGTGTATAGGCGCTCTTTTATAATCTAAAGGTCGTGGGTTAGATCCGCTTCTGACGCAAATGGTAAGCATATTTTAGACAAGAGATTGGAACTCAGAGGCGGTAGAATTTGATTTGCAGGGGTAAGTATTAGGATTCGATAACCTGGTCGACCCCTTGCCACTTGTGTTTTGATGTTATAACTTGAGAAAATCGCCATAGAAAGTGCGGGCCAGGGGCATGGGGGGGGGCAAATTCCTGATTTTTTCGTGCCAATCATTATTCCCCCCCACAACCCGAAGGAGAAGAAAGAAAAGAAAAATGAAGGATTTTTGGCAAAAATGTCAAATTCACCTCCCCGCACCGAAAAGAGCCTGGCACGGCCACTGTCGGTTTTCGAATTACAGGAGAGAAAACCAAACGCCTAAACCCCTAAGAATGCATATTCCACTCCCTTGATTTGGGTAAACTTTTTTTTTTGCAAAAAAAAAATGTTTCTCAAAACAATTCTGGAGAAAATGATTCTTTTGCATTAGTTTTGGGTTAAGGCATATCTGTCCTAATTTAACTGGTCTAATACGCCACGACCCCCTCCAATACAATGAGTGGGTAGTTTCTAGTGTGCATGAAATAGAATAGCTAAGCGCAGGTTCTTAATCTAGAATCCTCCTTAGAGGTGTGCGATTGCTCAGGACCTCTATAATAAAATCGGTTTAACCAATACTAGTTCTCTTCATAGAAAATGTAGTAATTTTTAGATTAGGATTACGATTTGACACCGGGGCAGGCCTACAAAATCACCAGGACCATGGGACCGCAGGTCCCAGAAAAACAAATTGACAACTGCAGAAAAATTTCAAAAGTAAGGAAAAAATAAAAAAAAAACACCTAAAATTATACAAAAAGGGTCTCGTCCAGGCCGGTATTGTGCGCAGCAGACACACACATCATTCGACGGGCTTATGGAGGGATTCAAAGACCATCAATATCCTCTTACTGTCACTTTCGTCGACTTCAAGACAAGCCTTTGATTCCACCGATAGGACCGTCATGTTCTCCGTATTAAGCATGGGTACGTTACGTCATTATGGCTTTCTGAAAGCAGTGGTCTATTGCCCACAAAGCCCTGGGCAGAACTCCACGAAGGCCAATGATGGTGAATGTGAAAATGGAAAACATTCAGAGCCTTTTGATGTACCACAGGAGTCATGCTGGGAGATGTACTTGTTGTCATCATAGTTGTGGATTTTTCTTTTAACGAAAGCCACCGCTGGGATGGGACTATGGAATTGAACCACACACCCGCGTCGATTTAGGAGGTACCCGGCCCAGACTACTTAACGATTTGAATTTTGATGAATGAATGGACTTGCCTCTCGAGGTATACCCACCTCCGAGACCAACCAAGTGAGCAGAACAACTTCGCTGCTCAAAGACATGTCTCATACTCAGTTTGTACCCAAGATATAGTACCTATAACACTAAATTGTGATCATCATCCTACACTCCAAGCCTACGACAGTCCAATTTATCATGTGACCGATTTCAGACATGTGGGTCATGG
The DNA here is from genome assembly GCA_023653785.1 of Ophioderma brevispina. Classification (NCBI taxonomy): domain Eukaryota; kingdom Metazoa; phylum Echinodermata; class Ophiuroidea; order Amphilepidida; family Ophiodermatidae; genus Ophioderma; species Ophioderma brevispina. The sequence continues at coordinate 21,143 of JAMKCH010069663.1, forward strand.
TTGAATAAGTTAATTGTGATCTAAAAGGACTCAATTGGCTTGGATGGCTTTATGAGCTTTTATGGAAGTTGGAGCAGTTAGCAGTTATGGAGAAACCCATCCATACTATAACCACCAAAACGAGGCTGTTCAACACAACTCTGAACACAGGTCGTCTATAGGATGCGAGTCCTGACCTGGGTCGTCACAAATTATATGGAAAAGCAAATAAAATGCATTGCACCTCTTGCTACCGCATAATGCTGAACATTTTAAACGAGCTGAACAACGTGACCCAAGGTCACCATTTACACCATGACAGCACAAAGGCTCTTATTGCGGGTGTTGTAGAAATCGAGGTTCCTTGGGCATTATACTCCGCATGCCAGATGACGAACCAGCTAAAATCTAGCTCTACGCTCTTTATACACCACCATAATTAGGTAAATAAAAAGAGTCCAGGCCGATTTCACTAACATGCACTTTCGATGCCGTCCGTAAATCAGTGCGTAAACCGTCGTAGTCTGCAACCCGTCGTACCTGCGACGGGTCTTATTGATTTCATAAAACCCGTCGCAGCTGCGACAGGGTTTCTTTTGCCTGACATTTGAATATTATCCTGATTAATATTTCAAACAAAAAATAACATTCGCTGACGCGTGCATTCGTTCCTCAGGAAGCACCTCCAGTAGTAAAAGGTGATATATTCCAAACACACAAAATTGCCAAAATGTCAAACAGCCATAACGCCACTTTCACCAAAATGGCCAAAATCGATATAATTTGTTTGTATATAAAGTAGTTCAAAATCAAACTAATCAAAAAATGTACAACAAGAATTGTTACCAACCAAAAATGCAACAACGTAATTGAAATGATCTTGATTAACTCCTACTCATCGCGTCATGGACCAAGCGATGGGGACTACAGCCTTAAGTTATGCACGAATGCTTGTGATATATAGGGAGGGTGGGAGATTGTTTTGTGGTAAAAATAGAAATGCCAAAGCGTCGTTCCAGCTGTCAAATATGATTGCCTCTCTGATGGCAACAGCGGTACGGACAGTAATAACTGATATATTATTTGTAAGCTACCGGTACGGCGGTAGCCGGGTACACGGCCGGATTCTTGCTCACCGTGGTAGACTATACGGCAGCTACTCCATGTCTACCGCGCACTACTGCACAGGAAACATGGGCTAATTGCGAGGGGTAGTGCAAGTAGGGCCTACTAGTACACAGTATTAGGTTAGTAATGTGGCTACTCTGATTTACCTACCCCAATGGCTACCCTGTAGTTGCCCACTATGGAGAGAAGGTGGATGTTGAGAAGACCAGTACGGGAGTAGACAGAGCTACCACGTAGCTACCCCGGGGTTACCACGACGCCATTTTGAGAGTGGATGAATGAAAAAATTCATGAAATGAGGGGCTATACACTTGGTCTCTATTTAGAGTTTTGTGGAAACGTTTTTTTTTAGGAAAAATCATTACGAAAATTCAAATCGGGCATCATCATCAAAAACCCCCATATTACCACACTTGTAATAAAAAATTGACTGCAAATATATGGCAAAAAAACATATCAAAAAAAAACAAAAATTGCCATGAGAAATTACGCGCGCGCGAGAGCGGTTGTAACCACGTAGCTACTCCACGACGTGGGAGACAGCCGCTGTGTGTACACTAGCCGTCTATGCGGCACAAAGTACACGGAATCCTGGCCGGCGAGTGTACGTCTAGTGGGTAGTAATCCATGTCTACTCGGTGGTAGCTGTTTTGTGGTAACTACATGAAGAAATTGGCCATGTTGTTAGCTGCCATGCATAATACCTAGGGAGTGAGGTCACACTCACACTCACACTATACTTCCAGATGGGGGTTCAGAATCCCTTGGACCTTATCGAAACTACCTAGTTCCAATAATTGTAATTATGGCATCATCTTTTAAGAATTGGACATTAATCTAGGCTTGTGCCATATTAACTTATAAGTTGTAACTGTTCTGTGGAGTTCAAATGCATTTGATGTTTTGAGATGTATATTCCTAAATAAAAAGAAAGAATAATTTTCTTTTGGACATTACCAAACATCTTCTAGAGTAGTAGACTAATTGTATTACCCATTTGTACCGAGCTACATTTGTTCCAAAAAAAATGTTCATGTCAATATTGGCAGTTTCAATAACCCGTTACGTAATCGGGACCGAAAACCGCTGCACAAGAATTGTTGCGGGGGCTCCCACTCATGGACTATTTTGAGTTTTTCCCCGAAAAACAAAAGCATTGTAGCAAAATAATGCTGCGACAGATTAGTCATCATTTCAAATAAGGCATTGATGATATCTTCATGCCATTTCCGTAAAACGTAAGAGGAAACGTGGTAAAAATTTTTCTTTAAGGGCGAAGTATTCATCGATGGGTTTTGATTAAAAAGTTGTCATTTTGCCTGCGCACTATGCGTTGTACCATTGACACTGCACGCTAACTATAGCTTGGCAATCGGCCACCACTTTCGAAGATCTCCGTAAATATCCGAAATTTAGATTTATGAATTGAAAAGTGGCACGCTCGACTGTGATTGGCGGATCGCTGCGCCGATTGGATTTTCGAGTAGTCAGATGTCAGCTTCTCGCCATATTGATTATTTCCAAATTTACCGTGTGACCAAAAGCCTATGGATTTTTAAAGTTTTTTAGCAGTCATTTTCAGTACGAATTATATCAATTTTTGCAATATATCAAGTTATGATAGAATTCTTACTATGCAAGAATAAATATTTTTTCCCCGAAGTAAATTTGGTTGAAAATTCTCGCGCGGAAGGGATAGGAAATAAAAAGGAAATGTAAGTGGAAAAATATTCGCCATTGGCACGCTGTACAACAGCCCTACACATGCGCCTGTGGATGACAGCTCTGAGTTGACCAATGGCCCACGCTTCCGGTTTAGGTTTTCACGCATTTTTTAGGACCCACGAATACTTCGGTGGGTCTATAGTAATGGGTTTTTGAAGCCAATGGTTTCGTTACTGCGTGTTTATCTGATATCGTATTGCTCTTGAAATTTCGAATGTGTGTTTGGATGACGTGGGAAATAATGCAGCGTTTCGTTTGGCGACAATAAGGGTGTGAAAGCCAAGTTTAGGGTCTCTAAACAAACAAATTAGTTGAATTTGTTCGTGAAGTTGTCATTACAGCTCTTTTGATGTGTGCATGTAAATGGCCATGAAAGTTAGTGGGAATATCAAAAGTCAATCACAGTAAGCCTCTGGCCAGCCTTCCCCATATCACTTGTAGCATTGATGCTTATACCTTAGTGTGCCAATCAGTGTGCTTGCATGTGTTTGTTTACACTAACTAGGGTCACTTACCTTGCAAGGAACATTCCATGTGTCTGTTGGTATTTCCAGGCTCAACACCTTCTGGTCAGATGATGCTAGTAAGCTCTAGTACATGTTTTACAATGGACTATAAAAATGTAACAGTTTCCTGCACATGAGTAATTTTGTGAAATGGTTATATTTCCTCAGGAATGTAAAATTTTTTTTGTGGTTTTTTCAATGATAAGCCCATTGCATGCACCTTTGGAATCGACTTGGCACTAAGTGATTGCTCAATTATTAAAATTATTCTGGTCAGTAAGATAGTATATTAATATCCTATACCACAGTTAACAATCTTTTTCTCCAATTTTAAAAATAAACTGTCTGGAATTTCCCTGATCCAAAACTTTCTGTGTGTGTTGTATGTGTGTGTGCGGTGTGGGTGGGTGTGTGTGAGTGCATGCGTGCGGGGCATGCTGTGGGGTGTATGTGTATGTGTTGTATATGTCTGTTGGCCTGTCTGTGCCCGTTATCTCTGCTGTCATGTTTGTATGTGTGTCTACATGTGTGTGTTATAAAACAAATGTCAAAAATAGTAATAACATTATTGAAACAATGTATTAAAAGTATTCCAGTGCTCAAGCAAGACCAAGAATAGCAATTTGTATGTACATATGTACTACGCTTTGTACGGGTGTGTGCAGCGGTGTGGAACGTATTTACCAAACGTTGTCAAGTCTGTGATGTATTTTTCCCATCATCTTGAGGAAGGGCACCCCCGGGGGGCACTGACATTTGAACGAGGTACGGGTATAGCGGCCCTTAAGACCCCCTTTTCGGTCTCTCCAGCCGTTCCCAAGACCCCCAGTGAAGCAATATTCAGTCTTAGGTCCCATTTCAGAAAATTTTGGCCGCAGAGAAGACAAATTTTAGCCAAAATTTCAGTCCCAAGCTGCAAATTTATCAAACTTCAGTTACCAATCCCCGACTTTCGGAGACAAAATCCGTTCCAAAGCCCCCAAGTTCGGAAATCGGTGCCGCAATACCTAACTGAAAATCAGTGAGTGTCCCCCCCCCGGGAGGGGCACCCTCAAGGGGTAGTTTAGAAATTGAATTAAAAGGACATTAAAGGTAATTCCAAGAACTTCATTCCAAATATCAGCCCCATAGCACAAGCATTGTGATTTCCAATAGTTCTGAGAAAAAAAATGATTTTTTAAGGGGAATGGATATTCGCATATTTGAGGAAGAGAGCCATCAAGGTAAGTTGACAATTAAAGGGGCAATAGCAGTTAATTCATGGAGTTCGATGAGTTGTGTTTTAGAGGTTTGTTATGTGGGTGACAATATGGATGAAGTTATAATGAGTTGTTTTTAGAATTTTTGTGGTGTTGAAGTAATATTTTTTTTTTGACATACCAACATTTTTGATTTTTTTATGGAATGTAACTGTTGCATCATTTGAGGAAAAACACCCTCAAATTGAATTAAAGGGGCATTATGCAATTTCAAAAGTTATGAGTCATGAGGAGTTGTGTTTAAGGGTTTGTGTTTGCTGTTTTGGCGAGGTATGGATTGAGTTCATGATTGAGTTATGTTCTTTAGAGTTATTTTGGTGAGTTAGGAATGAGGCATCAGAGTTATGTTCAAGACTTTTTAGAGTATTTGTGAGGTATTGGAGTCATCGATGAGGTTATGTTTAGAGTTTTTTGATTGTTTGTGTGGTGACATATAAAGGAGCCATCAAGGAGTTTTAAGCGTTTTATTGTTAGTGAGGTATGAAATGGAGTTCATTGATGAGTTATGTTCTTAGAGTTATTGGTTGTAGTTATGGAGGTCATCGATGGAGTCAGGTTTAGCGTTTTTTTGATATGTTTGGTGGATGAGTTATAAATGGAGCCCATCAATGAGTTTAGTAGAGTTATTTGGTTAGTGAGGTATGAAGGAGTTCATTGTGAGTTTGTTGTTAAAGTCATTGGGTGAAGCTAGACGGATGGATGAACACATGTTTAGAATTTTTGGGGTTGTTTTACAATCGGGTAACCCTCTTGGCCGAACACTACAATGTGACCCAGAAAAATGTCATATACTTTTTCAGAAATGATACTATGCCAACTTAAAGGACCACCAACAGCCCCCCCCAACCTACAGCTGCAAAGAAACCATTGAAATGCTTGATGACTCACAAAAATAGAACATATGTATGGAAATTGCTTTAAAATCACAGTCTCATTTGATGAAGTTACTTTGGAGTAGAAACCAGCCACTATCATAAAGAACATTTGGGACAACATTCAACATCAGGAATAAATTGAAGGCAATGGTTAATTTATTTTACAGAAATCTAGAAGCATGGGACCATTCGGTAAGGTGTGGCTGTCAATTTGAAAATTTATGGGAATTCCGTCAAAAAATGTCCTCTCCGAATATAGGCCAATAAAGCTAAAACTAAATTGACAGATGATTGTGGGTATTTTCTTTAAAAACTCTAGTTAATGTTCTATACATTTGTAGTAAACACTTGGTGGCTACCAATTAAGTTTTTCCTGTATTATGACATGATCAAATGTTAGGAAGTCAGTTGTTTCAGTCAAAATTGTCCTTTCCGAACGAAAAACTGAAGTCGAGAACATAAAAATAGGTGAAGAGAGAATGGCCAAAACGGCTTTAGAAAAGGCGGAACTGGAAACTATCGTACTACAAGCTAATTTGGTATTTTTTGAAAGTATGGTCCTGACTATCTACCAAATATAAAATTGCCCAACAATCCCGGTGGGGGAACATATGCAAATGACGTCATCAAAATGGCTGCCCAAAATGACTCGTTTTAGCCATGTCTTTAGGTACCAACTTCATTCCGTCAAACTTGCCAGACATTTAGGCCCCAAAACTCTGTGCAAATCTACATTTCCCATTCAACATTTATTTATTTTGAGTTATTTCTAGAGACATTACATATTTAAACACTAGGAGAGCGCTTTCAATATGGCCACCCATATAAAAATGTGTCTCTATAATTTAATTGATAAATTATGGAGCAAAATTTTACTTTTTAAATAATTTCGCATTAATCACACTGCCAAATGTTTTTAAGCAGGTGATTAGAATGTATTGTTTTTACACTAATGAAGATTTTTTCATACCTTATTAGTCTTGTATATAACCAATGTCCAAATGGTATGATACTGAAACAGTAAGTAAAAATATGTATCATGTATTACACCCGTGCGTATCACCGATTGATTGTAGCCATGTTCACTATTTAGATGTTTTATTTGTTTGTCTCAATTTTGGATAATAGTGTTCATGTGTAGAAATGCAAAAAGAAGAGTAAAAGGAAATACAAACACATAGGTAAGCATGTGCAAACGCACACACACCACGCACGCACAAGAACACATGCACACCAGATAAATACAGCATTATAGTTATTACATAGGTATATAAGCTCAAATTTAATGATACTCTAAATGTTTATTTGCAGTTACAAGAATAACGCATTTCGCACACATCAAACAAACACTCAAACACATAACTTTTGGTTACACAAGGATGCCTTTTTTGCAGAAGAAGAAATTAAAGAGTTCCAGAAAAGGAGGGGTTAAAAAATGCACAATAACCCATAAGATATGAAAATTTAGGATATTTTAGCACACATTTATGTATTTTTAACTGTTGGATGGGTACTTGTTCACAGTTTAAGCTCTGGAGAAGCACCTAGCTTTTAAATTTTGGCTTAAAGTACCTTAATTATTTCTCAGTCCCGAAGTAGAGGTAAGCGCCTTTCTCATAAAAAATCCCAGGGAAACGCTTTTGCTGGTAGCTTTTAACAATGAATATTTGCAAAGCCTCTTTCAAAATACAAAGTTCAAAAATGTAGAGGTAAGAGGGCTTACCTGTGTACACAGAAGAGGGGTTGCCTTATTGTTTGACGAGATGCAAGAAATTCTAAAAAATGGCAACAAAGAAAATAATCAACCCATCGACCAAGCGAAGGGGGGGTACCCCCAACGGATGATGTCCGCACAAAAACGCAAACGAATATGATCTAAGGCTTTTATGTAATGTTAAGTTCATCCTTTGCGAACATTTTAGCGAAAAAAATTGGGGTACAATCTTCGGGAGGTCAGGGTTTGTACATAAAGTCGGAAGGTGGGGTGGGTTTTGCCACTTCCTAACCTTTAATGTTGTTAAAATGCTATGGTAAGCAAATATGACAATATTTGTATTGTTTTTATTAATAGAAGAGTAAAACTGTGTAGCATACTTTGGCACCCATCATTGACTAATGAATACAAATTTAAAAAAAAAAAAAAAAAAAAAAAAAAAAAAAAAAAAAACAATTGATTTTGGCATTTTTTTACAAATATGGCTTAAAAATAAGCTTTGGTTTGAGAAAAGAAAGGACAAGGTAGTACACACTGATACAAACAAGATGATATGTCGCGTCGTAGTAGAAAAAAAACGAGGGGGTAACCCCACCCTAATTGTTTTGGAAAAGTTAGTAGACAAAAACCTTGGTTGGAACGAGGGGTTAATACCAGAAAATTTAATTTGTTGATTTACTTTAAAACAATATTTAGTTAAAAACTGTTCTTTTATTACATTTTGTCACAGTCTTAATTATTATAACGAATATGTAAGTAAAAGCACCCCCGGTTACCTTGAGGAACTCTACTAGTATACATATCTTAGTGTTGTAAATCCAGCTTAGATTTGATAATTCAGATGTTGGCCATGGTGCCTGTGGATACAATCGAAAACAATTATGTCTGAAGGGATGTGGTTCACATCCGGAAACGGTCCACGTATTGCTTTTAGGCAAGGCACGTTGCCCCCTTTGCTTCTCTTTACCAAGGAGTGAAATCGGGGGCTGTTAGAGGAATGTTACAGATTAGAAAAACTAACTCTCGGCTACAAAATATAAATTTTTAGCACTTTTTGGACGCACATGAACATAAAAACAAAGCTCAGATACATTTGCGTTCATTTGGTTTACCATGTAGAGAATCATATTTGCTGAAACCACATAATAGGAAATTTTAAATAACAATGCCTCGATTTACCTTGCTATTTTTATACATTATTGTTAATAAGTACTCAATTAAGGTTTTTATATACAGATATGAATTTGCGGCAGATGTACTTGGATGTTCGTATACTGGAATTTTGGTTTTGTACGGTCCCTGTTTCTTTCAGGACAGAGACATGTCCAACTGGTGAGGAGAATTAAGCGGTCGCTAACCAGAGTTGTTTTGTTATGTTTTGGAATTTCATTGCTTCCTAAAAATGGTCACAGTTTGCAAATGAAGCAATTTACGTTTAAGTTCTCCTGGTATATTCAGGGGATTGCGTTAATAGGTGTGAAAATACAGGTTTCGCCGGTCGGAATGTGTAGTCTGCGTCGCGGTTTGTGAATGGATACAAATTAAAGGTCACATGAGTTCAACAAGATCATATGAGGTCACCAACAGTGGGCTACTACCCAAAGACCATTGATCCAAGTTTCTGAAAATGTACCGCATTGGGGTTAACATTTGGGTTCTCAAATTCTAACCACGGACACATTCACAGGCAGACCACACTACCAAAGCGATCCCTATGTGCCTTCATGCAGATGACACAAACAATGGCAAGGTCACAAAACGGCTATAGGCCTAATATGATCGCTCATCTGGTTCTACAAGATGGGCCCGTATCTTTTTATTTCTACTACGCCCATACCACTAACATACCCACCCTTCAGGCAATTAGCAGATTTCTGGGTCTTCTTTGCTATTATTAAAATATATCCCTAACGTTCCTTAACTGCATTTTTTCGCTTTTCAGAAATCACAGAGCGGATTCCTGCCTTGGTTTAGGGGAAATTGCCCCTAGATCTAACAAAGACAACCACGCTACCTCCTTTTTTCTTGTATGAACGTTAGGTTGGTAGTCATTTCCCGGAAAGTGAGTGAGGATTAAGATGGTAATAAAGCATGAAAAAGGGTTAAATTGACCCCCGTAACGTCTTATACAGGGCATACTATTCTATAACAATAGCGGATGATTTTTGTCTTTAATTGAAAGTTATCAATAAGACCCATATTTCCACATTATAGACACTTATGTAATTAATAATGATGCCGTAGTTTGGCGGGTACCGGTACCTGCCCTATAAGCCGTCGCAGCGAAGAGAGGTGAACACTAAATTCCACAAAAGGACCAAAGACATCACTTTTTGCTGAGTTTTTTTAAAAATAAAAAGTACAAATTTCAAGAGATTTGGACACGAAAAGTCACATTTTTGTTGAAGGGGTGTGCAAACAGTCCAAAAAAGTCTACTTTTCGAGGGCCCCGCAACCCCATCCTGTGCACTCTCTTGAGTGCAACTTTCCACTCTAAAAAAGAGTGAAACTTTTGTAAAACACTACAAAATGATAGGGGTCTTGTACTTTTAAGAGAATTTTCTCATAGCCCAAAAGAGTGAAATGACTCCAAAAAGGAGTGGATTTCACTCGTTTTTTTGTGTCCCTTAATTCTTTTAACTCCTCCAAAGGAGTTAAACAACGTTTCACTCTTTTTGAGTAGTGAAATTTTTCATTCGTTACAGCCCTGGCTAAATCAAATCACCACTCGTCTACGGGGTGATGGGGACGTTCCAAGCCCCCCCCCCCCCACGGAACCTTTCTTAGGTTGCAAATGCTAAATATATCATTGAAAAATTGTTTGACCTTTGGAGTCCTTTTAGCGGAAAAAATTTTAAGGTGCCCCTTCGTCGGGGTCCCGGTCGGGTTGGGTTTGCTACCACAGTCTATGGCTAAGGGGTGGTGCCAGCCAATAAGTATATTCATCCCAGATAAGTTCTGCAGAAAATGGGCAAAAACACTCTGTAATATATAGATTTTGTATTTGCATCATTTAGAACCAAACTTGCATTAAATCCGATTTTTTTCAGTGCAAAAGTGAATTTTCGCATATTGTGGGCACCTTTTTTTGCTGCCCGCGCACTTTATTACGTCATCGTGAACAACCTACTGGTTAATGATGGTACTTATTTTGGTATCATTAATTTGCACCATATTTCCTAAGTATACACATGGTAGAAAGGTCAACAACATTAATTAAAAACCATAAAATAATCCTTAATTGTTGTCATGCACATAAAGTTTAATAACCAATATACACAAAAATGGCAGACATTGTGATGACGTCATCTGAACAGTTCCCCCAGAGGAATTTCGTGCAATTTTTATATCTGCGAGATAGGTAGGACCTACAGTGTTCTTTCTAAAAATATCAAATTTGCTTGTAGTACGATGTTGCACTTCCCCTCCAAAACAGCTCAATCTGCACGCCGAAATTGTTCCTGACAGACCTCACATCTCCAAATTTGGAACATACGTTTGAATTATCTATATTACAAAATATTAATACTGAAATATCAAAGCACTTTGTTTTTTCACCCCAAATTAGAAATCGATGACGTGTTCTGTCAAAATCTTGTTCTCTCTGAAAAATGTAATATTTCGTCAATCATAAAATTGTTCACAAGACATGACGCCCTCAAAATTTTGAATTATACTTCTCACTTGCCGTACAATGTACAAAACATCACTAATTGAAAGAATCATGAGACTTCATTTTTCACCCCAAATGAGGCAGCCGAGTCCCCTGATTGTAAAACAACCCTTAGGTTTTTTGGGTGAGTGTGGCATTCCATTGCTGAGTTATGTTTTTTTGAGGGTGTTTTTTTTGTTTTGCGAGTTATGGATGAGTTCACCAATGATGAGTGTTTTTAGAATTCTCTATTGGTGAGATATGGATAGAGTTCATTGATGAGTTATGGTTTTAGAGTTTTGTTCTTGGTGGTCGCGAAAGCGGTGGGACCGCCTTGTATCTATTAAAAGGCCATTATTTACCTTTTAAAGGGCAATTCCATTAATCAATTTTACCATTAATTCCTCCATTTACCAAGTAAAGGGCCATTCAGGCCATTTCTCAGTTACCAATTAAAGGGCGAATTCCTCCATTTGCCAAGGGGCCTTCCATATTTACCTTGGAAAGGGCCATGCAATCTATTAAATTAAAGTGCCATTCCTTTCCTTTACCAATGACAGGGACATTCCTCAATTTTACTAATATTAAAGGCTAATGCCTCCATTTACCAAATACCGGCCATTCCTCAATTTACCAGTTACAGGCCATTCCCAATTAAAGGGGCATTATATATTTTTCTGAAAATGTTAAGATTAAATTGCATTTAAAGAGGCATTATGAATTTTCAAAAAAACAATGACAGGAATTATTTTTTTGCACCATTTTGAAGAAGAGCACCGCCGGGTTCATGTTGACCCATCAAATACTTTGTAACTACACTACATGTTCTATTTTGCCAAGCATATTAATTTTTTTTTTTTATGTCCATCTGAATCTTATTTGGTTCAAAACTGTCTGCCCAACCACTAACTTGTCTAGTGTCTCATTCCTTGCGTCTCCAAGAATCATTCCAGTTCCACCAGACACGTGGGTCTTATGCATCATTGATGCTCGCGTTTCTCTTTCTAGTGCTTTGAAGAAGTGCTTTCCATTTCAATAAAATGATGAGTATCATGTTTGTGAAGGAGTATACGTAATCCGTCCCCTACTTATACATTACCATGTTGGACACAGATCCCCAGTTTATTCTTTTAGAAGATATATTTTCCCAACCAAGATGTCCAGAAAGACTTTTTGAGTTCATTCTTCATGCAAATGACTTAAACTTTCAAAGTGGGGGGCAATAATCCATTGAAAATTTCGTAGGCATACAAGAAAAAATGATCGTCTAGTTGATTACTAATTGTATTTTGTCGTTCAACATAAGTAGCTGTTGCAGAGGCGTTCAGTCTTCCCCCATCAACCCCCTCCCCACCCACCCACACCTTCACACACACCACACACACCAGCATCTCATTCAAGTACGGAGGGTGCACCGTGGCATAGTCAGGATTTTGGAGACGGGGGCACAGATTTGTGAAAGTACCGACACGTGTAATGTAGGCCTACCGACTTATTTTTTGCGTTCGACGGGGAGGGGGGGAAGGAGGGTAATAGCTAATAATTCATTTGGGGTTATACGCACAAAATGGACAAAAAAACTTGCTAAGTTTTATTGTGCCTCCAATTAATGTACTTTAAGTACACATTTGGAAAGTATATATTTCCCATTCTAAGAAAACTAAGCAAATTTTACGAAAAATATGCAAATTAGTCTATCAAAAGTGCTTTGGATGGGGCTTAATCTTGCAAATGTAATAGTTCATTTAGGGGTTACATCGCACGTGACAAGTTTTATTATGCATCAATACTTACCGTGTTATAGTACACCATTTTAAAAAAAAAAAAAAAAAAAAATTTTAGGGAAAAAAATATGGCAAATTAGTTATGAAAATCCAGCAAAGGAGGGAGTGAGAAACTAATACATACATATACGACATGCATCAGGGTGATTTTCTACAAGTTTGAAAGTATCTACCCATGTTACAGAGATTCAGATATGTATTTCTACAAAAAAATGCTTAAAAATCATGGAATGTACCCACTTTTAATCATTTCCTATGCAAATTAGTTCATATTACGCAAGGTAGATGTTTCTTTATATGATATGTATAAATGCTTATATCAGGAAGATATGCTGAAATTTTCTAGTCTGATCTGTTTGGTGTAAGGATTATAATTTAATTATGTACACAAAGATGCTATTTTGATTGGTGCCATAAGAAAATAAAGAAAATAAAAAGATGGGACCTTGACAAATGGGTCTCCCAATTGCTTCAAAGTACGAGTACTAAAATTGGGATATTTCCGCAACTATAGATCCGATTGAAAATTCAAACGTGCTACGTGCTGCCGTTGATCCCCTCTATCAAATGGTGGGTATTTAAACCTCTAGATATAGCAATATAAATTTCCACCTGAAGTGCCTACAATATGTACACAGGCTGCCAAATTTGGCAGCCAATGTAGACACAACAAGGGTAAGATTCACCTGAAATTTTCATAAGTGAATTTTAAACTGGAAAAATGGTTATCACATGATCAGGAAGACTCTCAAGATGCTACAATATAACGGTTTTTATTTTTGGGGGCAAATAATGGAATAATTTAAGCACTTGCAGCTGTAAAGTTAGGCAGAAGCGTCTGTGTATCTTGGCTTAAATGGCACTTTCAATACACACAAACTCGTCATGACTAGTTAGTCTATGATCACAGAAGCCATAAAAAGTTAAAAAGGACTATCTAGTTCTGATCATCAGGACTACGAAACTCCCACGCTTCCGTCAAACAGCACCATGACATTAAATTCAGTTACAATACGCAAGGAAATGCAGGCTGATGCAGCAATTGCCAAATGCTGCACATATTTTGATCTCAAAACAGAAAAAAGTCGAAGGCAAGGCCAGGGATACGTATACATGGACCATAACAAAGCCGAAAAAGACGTTGTTTAGTGCAATCACGAGGAACTACGATTTGTTGACACCAAAATATTAAAAAATAAAAAAACAAATATCATCGGGTGTCGACAATGTCAAATTGCACATTTAAGAGAAAACTGTACAAAATCTCTGAATAAACCGTAAAAATCACGCGGTAATTCGATGATGTCATATGCAATAAAAAAGCCACTCATCGGCTTCAGCCAATCACGAGCCTTGTATTCATAACAAGTACGCAAACGATTCGACGCAAACGCCAATTCGGCCACGCCAATTCGGTCCACAAGATCAAAAGACGATTCGACCTCGGGACAATTCACCTCGTTTGGCCGCTTCTACCTTGCTGTTATTATTATAATAAATTTATAGTTATTACTCACCATAATATCATAAAGGAAATGAGTAGGATAACATAGGGTACGCTACACGCTGGGGGTGGGACAACAGATACATAATTCCCCCCAATCAAGAATAAAATCTGGCAACATGAGACGCCTGCGCGTCAAACAAAAATCTCGTAAATGGCATACATTCTGCTTTCCTTTAAACCTCAAAACTGGCTTTATTGGTTGTGGAGACTGCTGATATATTTCAAGGTCAACGTGACCGCAAATTAGTACAAAAAAATCTAAATTTAGGGCAACGGTCATTTAGAAAAAAATAGATTTTTTTGCAAAAAGTAGAGAAAAGTTTAAGTCTATTTTAATCTACCATGACATAAATTATTTTTATGAAGGCAGTTGCAAAAGTATTATGACAAAATTCTATCAATTAGTACGCAAATGAGATATTATTTTTTTTTGCATATTTTTTGACACATTTATAAATGGTAAAGAATAATCATTTTAATTTTTATGTACTTCTTTGTCGTTTTTAATTTTTTTGGGGGATATTTTAAGACAAAAACAATAAGCTAGGCAATTGCTGTCTATAAAGTGATATAGAAAATGTGAATTTGTCGGTATACGAACGCACGTGAAAAAAAGAGTTTAGGCATAAGTGTTCTGCTAACCACGTTGATAATTTGTTTTATCAGCGATGGCTAAGCTATGGCAATCTACAATAATGTCGCACCATTTTTTAGATCTCTTCTGTTTTATGTCTTTTCTAATGTATAAAGTGCATTGATCCAAGGTTAGAGAGGGCAGATATTTTTTAACTACACAATTATGAAGGGTCATAAGGCCAACAAAAATCCAAGTTTGTTTCCAGTATCCCAAAAAATCTAAATGCGCTTTATTTTTAAAGGATTTTCCCCAGAAATAGCTAAATCAATCAAAGACGAGTCAAACCAGTTGCAAATCATATTTACTGTCAAGTTATTCGTTAACAGAAATATCGATTTGGGATAATTTACAATTTTTTTTTAATGAAAGTTTCTATCTCTGAGCACGTAAGTCTAAAAAGTGCAAATTTTCTCAGTAAATTCAAATTTTTTAAAAAAACGCGGGTAAAATGGCTCCAAAATCAAAATGCGAGAGGCCTACTGGAAACCACACTTGTTTTTTTCTTTTTTGGCCTAAGACAACAATACTTGCAATTAAAATCGACAATAAAAAAGAGCTTTCAAATTTTTGATGGGCGGAAAATGAAAATACTTTAAATAATTTAGTATTTGTCCAAATCCAGGATCCAATTTATTACATATTAGATGAAATATGGCTGATTTTTTTTTTATCTGTTATAAATTTATTGTAAATAAGTACAAATTAGTATTGTGGTTCCCGGTGGTTTAAGTTAATTTTCCCCTGACCATGCATGGGTGGGGGTTCTGGTCCTGGAGCTCAAACCTAATTATCTCATCATCGGATTTCTATGGTTTTTTATGATGTACTAACAGGAAGAGAGCGAGCCGAAGCGATAGTCTTGTAGTACGTTAACATATTACCGAAATAAAAGATAATATTCAAGAAAAAACGTGCCTCAATTTTTTTGGAGGCAGAAAAAGCTATACCCATTTCTAAGGATTTTACTTGCCATAATACGTATACGCATTTTTTAAAAGTTTGTAATTTTTGCAATTTTTGATCAGTTTTCAAAAAATTGACCCAGGTATGATGATTCTCATAAAAAACCCAGGTCGATAAGGTATCACAAGGAAGAAAAAAACGACCCTGTGTAATGATTCTTACTAAATATTGGTGCGTTGGTTTTCTGTGGCATAAAAACTATAGCGTTATTTCTGAGAGTGGAAAACGGCCAAGGCAAGTTCCAGCTGGAAGGTCTGACAGAAAAAAATATACTTGACTCCAAGGCAAAAAGAGTCCCGGAGCAATAGATATATGTGCGGCAAATAAGTCTGAAGAAAAATGCAATTTTAGCAGTGAACCATTTTTGGCAGCGGTTCATATTCCTTCATTTGGAAAACACTGTTAGGGCCACATAATTATGTGTTCGGATTAGTTTCACTACATTTAATATTTTTAAGTTAACCATTTAACTGCTGTATGCTAAATATCTCCTGAAGGTATTTTAGTTAACTACTTACCTGCAACGTTGACAAAGGGCATAAACCAACAAAAAAGTATGTTATAGCGGTTTTGTTGTGAAGTTTTCAAGCTTTAAAAGTTTAGCCTTGAGAATTTCCATGTACTTTTAAAAAAGTACCATACGGACTTAGTTTTTACAGACAGTTACTTAAATGGGGTGTCAGACGGCGAAGCTCTGTCCATTTTTCTGGAAAATCTGTATTTTAAAGAGCTCTATCTCACATGGAAAATACGGAAGCCATCTTTGCAAACAATTTTTGGGAAAGGTCAAGCTTCTTTAAAAATCTTTTGAAACCCTTGGCCCCTGGCTACACCCTTGCCAATATCAAACGGTCTGTACCTGGTGTTCTTGTAATCATTATTTTCGAGTTTCTAACTTCATCGTGCACCTCCTAATCCCTCAATTAACCTTTTCACCTCCTCTTCAATCCTCCACTTCCTACTCTTTAGCAAATTTATGCACCACCGTCAATTTTTCATGCAGCTATTCCTTTTGCCATCCTCATTTTTTCTTCTCCCCATATACGAAAAACCTTAAAATTCTTGATCGGAAAGTTGTAAGACAATCTCGCAATATAAAGAACAGTATTAAAATTCCTTCACCCCATTCTAAAACATTGACAATGTACACCAGAAGATTTATGCAAAACACAATTCGCTGGTTACCAAAATATAATAAAAGATGTTTAGAAACTGCATGAATAAAAACCAGGGATGGGGCGGAAAGTCGGGAGGATGGCGTAGTCCCGCCATCATTTCAGTTACTGAGACTCGCTTATCATGTCATTAAGCATCTTGCACTCTGAATTCCAAATACTTCCAAATCTGAAATATTAGTCCAAAATCAGTGGCGTAGTTACCGAGGAAGCTGGCAGGGGAGTACCCTCCCAGCGACCACTTTCAGAGCATAAGAAAGTTGGGTGCGTAACATAATAAAAAGGCTGTAAAAAAATTATAGTCATTTGTGATACTAAAGTAGCAATGGTTAGAACCTTTCAAATCCTAAAATTGGATTTCACCTTTCCCCATCCTATAGGCCTACGGTTAGGATTTGTATTAAAGTGAAGGAGGAGATTTTTTAGGATACGAATTTCTCTCAAATTCACTGGATCGGTTGTAGACCACCTACCGAGAACGTCGAAGTTTATTAGACAAACATGTTCCAAAAGAAAACCGCAAACACTTGTTTTGAACTGCCTCTATCGTAATCGTTCCCATAGAAAACCATGCTTGACTTTCTGTTGCACGACAGAAACCACTGTGGGCAGTCCACCCTTTTAAAGGGGCGTTTGGAAATCCTGAAAAATCCCAGTTAAAGGTGGGGGCTGACAAATTTCTAGTATAAAGGGTGCCTCTGTAAAAAAGGGTGGGGGTTCAAATATAAAGGGTGGGGTCAAACCCCACTGCCTATTATGGTTCATTACGTGTACCCCCTGTGCTAATTGGATATGGCAACAAAAAATATTAAATATTATATTGATTACAATTGTAACTGTTATTATAACAGTGCACATGTGCAAATATATGATGGAGTTATGTTGTTGATATTGATAAAAGAGGGTGGGGTCCGAAATTTGCAGTATAAAGGGTGCTCAGTAAAAAGGGTGGGGTCAAATAAAAAGGGTGGGGTCAAACCCCACTGCACACTATGAGAAAACTACTAAAATCATAATAAAGACGGCGGATTCGGCGTCTTCATTCAGGTGTCATCTAATACATTGGTAAGCATTCCCAATACGTAAACCAACCTGGTTCGAGAAAAAAATTGGGGGACGCTTCTTCTGGAAATTCTCATGCTCTTGAACATTTAGAACGGAGCTGAAAAATCTTCACCTAACACTCTTCACCATGCACCCCCAAAAAAGATGAAAAAGGTAAAAAATTTCAAAATTTAAGAAACCATATACCAAATGCAATGCCATAAATAAGCAGGTGATATTATGATATTAATATGTTTTTATGGTAGGCCTAACTTTTAGTTCCTAGATTAAACATTTATCAGTTTTTACCCAATTTGGTTTTTAAACGAATCACATTACACTTCTGTTTGTTATTATCAAGCTAAAAGTCACAAATCACATAACTCAAGCTCCATCATAGGCGTTCCTTTAATAAGATATCATTTTTTCGGTAAGTAAACGACTCTATCCTGCCCGCCCCCTCCCCCTGGTTATTACGTTACGTTGCAAGTGATCCTTGAAAACGGGACTTTCTTTCGTACAGGTATTTGAATTCGACAATTATCGTCTGTGATGTTGTGCATAACGATCCCAAATTACGCTAAAGTGCAACTTTCAACATTGCAAACACCCGGGAGATTTACAGGTAGGTTATCTAGTTTCTGTACTGCCAACGGCTCTGAGTCCCCTCTCATTGCACCTCGGTTTTTCTGAACGTATACGTGTGCTGTGTTATGTGTCCACGGTTATAATATTGTAATGAATCCATGCTTTCATTTTTTTTCTTGATCTTTGAGAGTTTATGAATGACAGTGAATGACTAACTAAAAAGGCAGTCTTTAGTGATATCGGTTTGGTTGAAAATCAGATGTGTTTTAGGACATGCATAGTTTTCAAAAATAAGGAGCATAGAAGCTCTTATAAAACAGGCCCTGTAATGTAAAGTTCATATGGGTCAGAGCCAAAAATAGTCATCATCAAAGGGTTGAAATTTAAAATTGCTTGTATGAGTGAAATTGTCATGGTTTGAGTAGAGTCATAAGGAGTCGTGGATCAAACCTTTTTGTGGTTAAAAATAGCGTCGTTGGCGAGATATAAAGAATTAAAGATGAAAATGGCGCACTCTCGATGTGGTGGCGACGGGAAATGAAAAAGTGATATAATTAAATAGGGCTGTGACCATATCCCGGGTACCACGGGGTACCTGCCAGTGTAGTCTACCCGGGACAGAAATTATCGAGCGGGTTTCCCCGAACGGTCACTTTAAAAAAAACATAAGTTAAAATTTTTTTACATTTCTTTTACTACTCACGAGTCTCACGAACAATATACATCCTGAATGAAAACATATATCCATTAATGTCTACCCAGATTGATGCAAACGTGATATTTATCGCTTGAGGAAAAAGTTTGTTGCCGCTGTTATTAACCGCAAATGCAATCAAAATTACATAGGCTACAGCAATTGGTATTTATTGGATGCCTTCCACACTCCCTGATGGAAAATTCCATTCACCGCGTGATTGTTTAGGTCGGCTCGTTAGTGGTACTAGCTGGTACGACGGGCTGTGTTTACGTCAATCTCAGACGATTTGTTCGCTGACCGCGTGTTCCACGATCGTTTTTTACGTTGTGAATGGCGTTAGGATGAAATAAAGTTTAATAAAAGTACAGATAGTACACGATTTGTAGTAAATAAATAGTTCTTCTTAATATTACATAGAACAGGTGTGTTTTCAACAAATCGCTGTTACTTCAAAAACTTGGCAATATTTGAAGGTATGTATTGTCGGGAGATTTTTTTTCTTCTAAACTGGTGCCCGAATTTTGCACCATGAGTTTCTGTTACCCGGTACTCGCCCTGAAAATCATAACAAATACCCGGGAACGTCATTACCCCACGTTAGTCCCAGCCCTATAATTTTAAATATTAAGAGTAACAATAAAATTGTTTTTATTGGTGTTTTTTCCTTTTTTTAATTTTGATAATTTTGATACAAAATATGTGCCCTTCTGTTTATAGAAATTAAAAAATACAAAAATATAAATATTCCGTCCCCCCACAGTTTTAAGGGTTTTTTTAATTTTGTTATTTACTTTAGGATGTCTTTTAAAGAAGTTTAATGGGATAATGAAAATTAATTGGATATCTTTATAAGTTTTACAAACTTAGGAATTGAGCTTGTGTGTGTGTCCGCATGATAGAAAATTTGCCCAATCAGGGAGCCAGGAAATTAAATTTATTAATGTGTCTTTGTGTTTTCATGAAATCATTTTGACACCAATCACGAACTGAAATCCGCGACGCTATGTGTGTCACTTGTTGGATCGACTGTTTTTTCACTTTCTTGTTCTGTGATTGGTGGAAATTGTTTGGGTGGTAATAATAAAGTTTAAGGAAAACTATATGGGGCAGACGATAACTGACTTTGAGAGGGAAGATACGTACGACCCCAATCCTTAATAAGAACTCGATATAAAATAAAGTGTAAGATAAGGTGAGCCTAATAATGATATTGCATGTACATAAGTAGTACATATTAGGCTTAGGCCCTGTGGTTTGTTAGATGACGTTGTGCTTTATTATGAATAAGTGTTCATTTTTGAATTACAATTGACCAGAAAAATCGTGTGGAACTGTACATTTGTTGACATTGCTGTTTTAATATTCTTCAAGTTATCACGGCATAACTTCGAAGAAGAGCACACTTGTGTGTAACCCTCGTGATATTAATGACAGCAATAAAGTTGCGTGTGACGTCTCTCTCTCCTCTCCGTTCCTCTTCCCCCTCTCTCGACTTTGGATTGTATAGTAACCAGCGCATTGTATCTTATCCCGCATGCAAATATTCCTGCACACTCTTCTAAGCCAATATCTGTACTTTGTGGCAAGCTGCAAACCACGCCGAAACTAGAGATAAATGAAGTTGAATTTCTTTTCTCATCCGATACAGGCTCTTTTCTCTCCGGAGAATAGAGCGAATGATATCTCTACCAACCAACTCAGACCGACGGGCCGAAATTTCAGATAGATCTCTTTTCTCGTCCGAGAAAGGCCCCTCTTTGTCTCTCTGGAGAATTAGAGCAAATGATAGCTCTCACCAAATCAACTCAGATCGACGGGCCGAAACTTCAGATGAATATCTTTTCTCATCCGAGAAAGTCTCTTTTCTCTCCGGATAAAGAGCGAATGATATCTCCTACCAAACCAAACGCATACCGTGGGCCGAAATTTCAGATGATTTCCTTTCTCTCATCTGGAGTCTGGAGAAAACGGTAAAAGATGTCTCTACCAAACCTGCACCTTTGATGTCAAGATGTAGTTCGAAATTCCATTACCCAATAAGTTCACATCATCATCATCACCTTTTGTCATTCCACGCTGGCCTAAGGCCTCAACATGTTTCCATGCTGGATTCGGCCTACCCTTCCACGCTGGCCTATGCGGGTTGGAAGGGACCCTGGTGCCCTAGAGTAGATGAGTGCAGGTAACAGCCCCGGGATGGTCCACTACTTCTTTCGATAAGGTCTGCAACTTTTTACGTGTTCGGCAATGACTCCCCTGACCACGGAACCAACAGCTTTACATGAGTACTCTCCGAACCATGAAGGCGCCGGGCACCCATTGCATACACCTGCAATTTTATAAAACGCAATGGGTGGGAGCGAGGAGAAATTCCATAATCACACAGCTGTGCCATTATGCATTTCCAACCTTACGGAACTAATTTGAGTATGACCAAGAAACCCAACTCTTGCCGGGTTTGAACCAGGGCCGCTCGATAGATCTTATACTCTGCCGACGGTTCAGCGCCTTAGACCGCTCGGCCCCCTCGCCCCAATAAGTTACTCAAACCTAAATTGCTATACCAGGCGAATAAGAGAGAGAAGTACATGCATGGTTGTAGGACTGGTATATGACTCCTGCACTCTATTCTGTTTTGAAGAGGGTTTAGGAGAATGGCCTCGGCTCCGACTAGTCTGTTTCAAGAGGGGTGGTAGATTGAAAACCTACACATTATACCATCAAGTAGGCAGAGGGCCTTATATAATGGAGGTTTACTCTACTCGCCGCTGCTGTTATTTTAGAAAACATCTTATTTCCAAATATGTCATTTTAAGAACATCTCCATTCCACATTCCGTCATATTAGAAAACTTCTCTATTCTGGAAATAGTCCTCAAATATCAAACTTTCCGACATTTTAGAATTCACTCTCTATTTCCAAATGTCGTCATTTTTGAAATCTTCTCTATTTTGTACATAGCGTATTTCCAAGTTCCTCAAATATTGAACTTTGACATTTTAGAAATCATCTCTATTCCAAATGTGTCATTTTAGAAAACTTCTCTATTCTGGAAATAGTCCTCAATATCGAACTTCTACATTTTATTAATCATCTCTTTCCCAAATGTTGTCATTTTAGAAAACTACTCTAATTTGGAACATAGTCCTCAAATATCGAACTTTAAGAATTTAGAAATCATCCTCTCTATTTCCAAATGTTGTCATATTAGAAACGGTCTCTATTTTGGAAATAGTCCTCAAATATCGACCTCTTAACAATTTTAGAAATCATCTCTATTTCCAAATGTTGTCATTTAAAAACTACGCTAATTTGGAAATAGTTCCTCTAATGGTCGAACTTTTGACTTTTAAGAATTACCTCTATTTCCAAATGTTGTCATTTTAGAATCTTCTCTATTTTGGAATATCGTGTTTACAAAGTTCCACAAGTATTGAACTTTGACATTTGAGAATCATCTCTATTTCCAATGTCGTCATTTTAGAATCTTCTCTATTTTGGAAATAGCGTGTTTTACAAAGTTCCTCAAATATGGAACTTTGACATTTTTAAAAAAGAAAAAAAAAAATCATCTCTATTTTCAAATGTCGTCATTTTGGAATCTTCTCTATTTTGGAAATAGCGTATTTTACACAATTCCTCAAATATTGAACTTTGACATTTTAGAAATCATCTCTATTTCCAAATGTCGTCATTTTAGAAATCTTCTCTATTTTGGAAATAGCGTGTTTTACAAAGTTCCTCAAATATTGAACTTTGACATTTTAGAAATTACCTCTATTTCCAAATGTTGTCATTTTAGAAATCTTCTCTATTTTGGAAATAGCGTGTTTTACAAAGTTCCACAAGTATTGAACTTTGACATTTTAGAAATCATCTCTATTTCCAAATGTCGTCATTTTGGAAATCTTCTCTATTTTGGAAATAGCGTATTTTACAAAGTTCCTCAATATTGAACTTTGACATTTTAGAAATCATCTCTATTTCCAAATGTTGTCATATTAGAAAACTTCTCTAATTTGGAAATAGCGTATTTTACAAAGTTCCTCAAATATTGAACTTTGACATTTTAGAAATCATCTCTATTTCCAAATGTCGTCATTTTGGAAATCTTCTCTATTTTGGAATAGCGTGTTTTACAAAGTTCCTCAATATTGAACTTTGACATTTTAGAAATTACCTCTATTTCCAAATGTTGTCATATTAGAAAACTTCTCTATTTTGGAAATAGCGTGTTTTACAAAGTTCCTCAATATTGAACTTTGACATTTTAGAAATTACCTCTATTTCCAAATGTTGTCATTTTAGAAATCTTCTCTATTTTGGAAATAGCGTATTTTACAAAGTTCCTCAATATTGAACTTTGACATTTTAGAAATTACCTCTATTTCCAAATGTTGTCATTTTAGAAATCTTCTCTATTTTGGAAATAGCGTGTTTTACAAAGTTCCTCAATATTGAACTTTGACATTTTAGAAATTACCTCTATTTCCAAATGTTGTCATTTTAGAATCTTCTCTATTTTGGAATAGCGTGTTTTACAAAGTTCCTCAATATTGAACTTTGACATTTTAGAAATCATCTCTATTTTGGAAATAGCGTATTTTACAAAGTTCCTCAATATTGAACTTTGAATAAAATCTAAATGACAAACAGCACATATAAATAAAATCGTTACACTTGGCATGTCAACATCAGCGTTCCACTTCTACGAATTAATGTATTCACTACATTTTCATTGCATAACAATAACCACATGTTTCCTCGACTCCGACAGCATCACGTGACCGCTCAGTTTCGTTGCAATAATTAACCGTAACACATCTGAATGGCCAATACAAGCAATTTACTGATGCAGTGCTTGCAATTGCTGGTCGGACGTCAAGAGCTATTTTTTTCCACCATTGCTTCGTGTTGCCGGTCGGACGTCTTCCCTTAAGTTATAGGACCCATTGCTTCAGACTGCCCGTCGGACGTTTTCACCTCAGGAGGCGCATTGTTGCGGACTGCCAGTCAGATGTTTCCCCCCTCAGGGGGCGCATTGCCATGGACTGCCGGCCGATCTGACGTTTTCCCCTTAGGACGATTACATTTCCACTGCGGGGAGGGGAAAACGTCCCACCAGCATTGCAAGGCACTCGCTTGCTTGTAATTGCCGGTTGGATGTCGAGAACTATTTTTTCCGGCATTGCTTTGTGTTGACGGACGGACCTCTTCCCATATAGGGACCCATTGCTGGGTCCCTAAACTCCCTATAGCTGGCGACCGCGTGAAGGCAATGTGTTGTTAGGGTTAGCGTTTCACAACTTGTCAAGACCTTTTGCAATGTGCAGGTTGTGATTACCAGAGGGCAAGGAAAGCAACATTTCCCAGAAAATAGGGTTTATAATATTTGCGAAACGAAACGAACGAAACAAAACGATTTATAAAACTATTTATAACACAAACCAAATAATCAAACAACTGGCTAGTGATAAGCTGAATGTGGACCTCCAGGATTCTGATTTGGACAGAAGCCATCGAATCGGTCGCCCTAACCAAGGCAAACCTAGGCCGATCGTAGTCAAATTTATTAGACACGATGTACGTAACAAGGTGATCGCTAACAGAAAAGAACTAAGACGTACAAAGATGGGAATCCAGGAGTTGCTCACACCATATACGCAGCATCTGTTAAAGCGTACCCAGCATCTGTTAAAGCGTGCTAAAGATCTTGCACGTGAGGCTCCATGGGTAAAGGGTATTTGGACTTGGGACGGAAAAAAGTTAAAGTATTGGTACTGCCTGACGGCTACACTAAAGGAAAGCGAATCACTGTGCAAACTGAGAATGACCTGCAAAGGATATACTCTTGAGTATCGTCCTCGCCCAGCCCGGTCTGACGCACAAACGAAGGCACAGGAGTAGGGGCTTCCTCAGAATAAACTCTGAAGAAAAAGTAGAAGAGAGATTAGAAGCTAAGTATGAACTCTAAGAACTTATAATTATTCTTATGATTTTACATCAACACTAAGGAAACTCAATAAATAAAGTGATTGATTATGGATTTATTATAACAATTATGGCAATAACACCATGTTAAAAGTTAGAAAAGCCTAAAGGAGCTGTTGTGTATATATATATATATATATATATATATATATATATATATATATATATATATATATATATATATATATATATATATATATATATATATATATATATATATATATATATATATATATATATATATATATATATATATATATATATATATATATATATATATATATATATATATATATATATATATATATATATATATATATATATATATATATATATATATATATATATATATATATATATATATATATATATATATATATATATATATATATATATATATATATATATATATATATATATATATATATATATATATATATATATATATATATATATATATATATATATATATATATATATATATATATATATATATATATATATATATATATATATATATATATATATATATATATATATATATATATATATATATATATATATATATATATATATATATATATATATATATATATATATATATATATATATATATATATATATATATATATATATATATATATATATATATATATATATATATATATATATATATATATATATATATATATATATATATATATATATATATATATATATATATATATATATATATATATATATATATATATATATATATATATATATATATATATATATATATATATATATATATATATATATATATATATATATATATATATATATATATATATATATATATATATATATATATATATATATATATATATATATATATATATATATATATATATATATATATATATATATATATATATATATATATATATATATATATATATATATATATATATATATATATATATATATATATATATATATATATATATATATATATATATATATATATATATATATATATATATATATATATATATATATATATATATATATATATATATATATATATATATATATATATATATATATATATATATATATATATATATATATATATATATATATATATATATATATATATATATATATATATATATATATATATATATATATATATATATATATATATATATATATATATATATATATATATATATATATATATATATATATATATATATATATATATATATATATATATATATATATATATATATATATATATATATATATATATATATATATATATATATATATATATATATATATATATATATATATATATATATATATATATATATATATATATATATATATATATATATATATATATATATATATATATATATATATATATATATATATATATATATATATATATATATATATATATATATATATATATATATATATATATATATATATATATATATATATATATATATATATATATATATATATATATATATATATATATATATATATATATATATATATATATATATATATATATATATATATATATATATATATATATATATATATATATATATATATATATATATATATATATATATATATATATATATATATATATATATATATATATATATATATATATATATATATATATATATATATATATATATATATATATATATATATATATATATATATATATATATATATATATATATATATATATATATATATATATATATATATATATATATATATATATATATATATATATATATATATATATATATATATATATATATATATATATATATATATATATATATATATATATATATATATATATATATATATATATATATATATATATATATATATATATATATATATATATATATATATATATATATATATATATATATATATATATATATATATATATATATATATATATATATATATATATATATATATATATATATATATATATATATATATATATATATATATATATATATATATATATATATATATATATATATATATATATATATATATATATATATATATATATATATATATATATATATATATATATATATATATATATATATATATATATATATATATATATATATATATATATATATATATATATATATATATATATATATATATATATATATATATATATATATATATATATATATATATATATATATATATATATATATATATATATATATATATATATATATATATATATATATATATATATATATATATATATATATATATATATATATATATATATATATATATATATATATATATATATATATATATATATATATATATATATATATATATATATATATATATATATATATATATATATATATATATATATATATATATATATATATATATATATATATATATATATATATATATATATATATATATATATATATATATATATATATATATATATATATATATATATATATATATATATATATATATATATATATATATATATATATATATATATATATATATATATATATATATATATATATATATATATATATATATATATATATATATATATATATATATATATATATATATATATATATATATATATATATATATATATATATATATATATATATATATATATATATATATATATATATATATATATATATATATATATATATATATATATATATATATATATATATATATATATATATATATATATATATATATATATATATATATATATATATATATATATATATATATATATATATATATATATATATATATATATATATATATATATATATATATATATATATATATATATATATATATATATATATATATATATATATATATATATATATATATATATATATATATATATATATATATATATATATATATATATATATATATATATATATATATATATATATATATATATATATATATATATATATATATATATATATATATATATATATATATATATATATATATATATATATATATATATATATATATATATATATATATATATATATATATATATATATATATATATATATATATATATATATATATATATATATATATATATATATATATATATATATATATATATATATATATATATATATATATATATATATATATATATATATATATATATATATATATATATATATATATATATATATATATATATATATATATATATATATATATATATATATATATATATATATATATATATATATATATATATATATATATATATATATATATATATATATATATATATATATATATATATATATATATATATATATATATATATATATATATATATATATATATATATATATATATATATATATATATATATATATATATATATATATATATATATATATATATATATATATATATATATATATATATATATATATATATATATATATATATATATATATATATATATATATATATATATATATATATATATATATATATATATATATATATATATATATATATATATATATATATATATATATATATATATATATATATATATATATATATATATATATATATATATATATATATATATATATATATATATATATATATATATATATATATATATATATATATATATATATATATATATATATATATATATATATATATATATATATATATATATATATATATATATATATATATATATATATATATATATATATATATATATATATATATATATATATATATATATATATATATATATATATATATATATATATATATATATATATATATATATATATATATATATATATATATATATATATATATATATATATATATATATATATATATATATATATATATATGTCTCGTGTGCTGTTAATTTGAATGTGGATGGAAATAAATTTGATGATTGATTTGATTGATTGATTGATTAAGTAAAAAAAAAAACAAAAGATTTTAAGGGGGAAGAGGGTCATTTAGGAAACATTTTTTACACACTGGGACGGCTACAACTGTGATTGAACTATGTCATGTTGACTCAAAACTTAGTGAAATATTTCAGTAGTTCAGAAGAATCTTACAGTTTATTTAAATGCAATTGTACAAAGAAAATCTGTTTCGCAAATATACACCTCCTATCATAGGACCTGATATTTGCGAAACAGATTTCAGATTAGACACTAATATTAGCCATCAAATTACCCTCATGCAAAGAATCGTTTAAATGAAAGGTACTTGACGAACCTTTAAAAAGCATTGCAAAGTCAAACAGCTTCAAACATCAAATATTTCAGTGGAATCTATCAACAAAATTGTTTCCCAAAATAGCACCTTCCTATATATGACCTGATATTTTGCGAAACAGGATTTCATAGCACAAATAACTGAATCAACTGTACCTGGCACACAATCGTTTAAATGAAGTATTGACGAAGAGAAGCATTGCCAATTAAAACCCATCAAAGTATTTCAGTAGAAATCTACCACAAAATCTGTTCGCAAAATATCACATCCTATCTAGGACATGATATTTTGCGAGAACAGATTTCAATAAGCACTAAAATAGCTACATCAACTGTACAATCATGCAAACAATGTTTAAATGAAAGTATTTGACGAAGAAGAAGCATTGCACACGTCAAAACAGCTTCGGTAAAGGGGGGGGATAGAGTTACGCAACCTTGCTGGTTAGTTATCTTATGGAACACCTTGTGGAGAAACAAAAAAGTGCAGTTTTCTTATAAACTTATTGAAAATGGGTATATCAATATTTGCTTAAATGTGTGTAATGTTCTCTGCAGATAGCGGAGCATGCAATGGAGGGGTTAGTGTGGTTTTTCATAGAATTCCGTTGGCCGAGGTGAATATAGACACCAGAGAATTCATATTGTTTATGAAAACTCATGATAAGATCCTGTGGTAGGACGCGTTTCGCTTAACTATAGCCAAATTAATGGTATTTTGTTAATCTCATCAGCTACATTTTGCTGGCTTGATTGTGATATGTGCCCATTTTAGGCTAATTTAATACCACAGGATGACAATCGGTTCATTGTCATATTTCTTTTCGACATTTAAAATCATGTTGGGATGTGTGAATCAAGCACATCAGGGTTATATTAGAATTAATCTTCACTATAGTGAGTGCGTTGGCCATAGTTAACCGGTTAGGCTCTTAGAATGAAGAAAATTATGGATATACAAGATTTGTTTTTTGTTGGTTTGTCAACTTAACTACATGCTTCTTTAAACATGTATTTAATATAGTTCTGAACATAGGCCTATTTATTTGAGATTTAAATTACTTAACTAAGTAGTTTAAATCTCCAAAACACATATAATCGTATATGTTAAATATTCAGTTCTGATGCTATACGCAGGAAAGCGAAGGGAAACCTTTCGAAGAACAAATAACTAACACCCTATAGATGATATCTTATCGCCCTATACCAACCCTGCTGATAGCTCAGTAGGTTAGAGCGTCGGCATGAGTAATACGAGGTCGCCGGTTCGAATCAGGGCCAAGTGCACAGGTTTTTTTCAAACACCTATCGTGCGCTGGCCCATCCCAGGAAAGATTAATAAATACATACATAGGCCTATTTAGTACTGTTATTTAATTTTTATAAGAAAAGGGTCCTAAATGAATCCCTACCGCGGTGCTCGGGTGGAGCTTGGTTTATATGGTTAATATATTCATGTAGTCTAAAAAGAACAAAATGATAGTACAGGTCCTTATATTCAGACTGCAATAAAATAGTTTTGCACTATACTACAATGCTTCTTTAAAGCCTGGATTAATTTAGTTCCGAACATAGGCCTACTTAGTTACAGTTATTTAATTTGTATGCGATAACAGTCCTAACATGAATCCCATATGCGTGCTCGGGGGAGCTTAGTTTTATATGGTTCCATTTTAGGCCTATAGTCATGATGACAATAACCATATGAAAGTACAGGTCCTAATATTTAGAACGTAATAAAATAGTTGCCAACTAAAGTGTCACGAAAGTTCGTAGAAAAATCATAAATAAAATGCAGAGCTATCAGATATCCTATTGTGGAGGACATAGGCAAATTTCCAGGTTTGAGAGTTCGCATCCTCCGATATTAGGCCCGATCGGAAGAGATGTTGAATTTTTGGTTTAGAAGTTATCTTTGTTCTGCATAAGACGTTCTCCGAGGTTTTGAGTACGTCTTAAAGCCAATATACCGTAGGGGGCAAGGGAAGAATTTTCGACAGATTGTGGTTGTTGAAATAAAATGCCAATTCCTGGTTGGAGTGCCTTTTTTTTAAAAATGTGCATTACTTCTTGGTGGGAAGTGATGAGTGCAGAAAATAGAGGAATTTCGGTGGTGTTTTGCGAAACACAGTCTAGGTAAACAATTCTTCTGTTGTATGATATGTCTGTTAGGATGGTTAGTATATCTTGAAATCACAGTTTTGCCCATATTTGTTTCCGAACTGGAATTCGAATATATCTGATAGCTTCACTGGAATAATGCCCTGAAAGAATGAATTTGGGTGGGACGAATCTTCTGAGAAGATATTGAAATGTGTCACAAGATTTCCTGGAAAAAATACTATATCTAAAACTGCGTGTTATATGAAATCTTAATCCTGTACAGAGTAAGTCTAGAAAATTAATTTCTGTTTTTGACCAATCAGTGTGAACTTAGAGTGCGTGTATAGAGGTTGATTTGATGATGCAATTAGTAACTCATTTTCATCTCCTAACCAAAACATAATGTCGTCGTCACGATCGGCCATTTGAAATTTATCACTCAAGGAAATAAATTTCTTTTCCAATGAATGGAAACAATTATATCATAGGACTGTGCAATGCTTCTTTTTTCTTCGTTCAAATTCCTTTTTCATTTTAAAAATTGTTTTCATGAGGGTACAGTTGGGTAGTTATTTAGGCTTAGAAAATCTGTTTCGCAAAATATCAGGTACTATATGGAGGTGTATTTTGCGAACAGATTTTGTTGGTTAGATTTACCACTGAAAATATTTGATGTTGAAGCTGTTGACTTGTGTGCAATGCTTCTTTCGTCCAAGTACCTTTCATTTAAACGATTGTTTGCATGAGGGTACAGGTGATGTAGTTATTTAGTGCTTATGAAATCTGTTTCGCAAAATATCAGTCTATATAGGAGGTGATTATTTTGCGAAACAGATTTTATTGTTGGTTCTGGTATGGGTTTTAGATTTCATACTGAAATATTGATGTTTTGATTGTGCAATGCTTCTTCTTCGTGAAATCCCTTTCATTTAAACGATTGTTTGCATGAGGTACAGTGTGGTTAATTATTTAGTGCTATGAAATCTGCTTTCGCAAAATATCAGGGTTCCTATTAGGAGGTGATATTTTGCGAAACAGATTTGTTGGTGATTTATACTGAAATATTGATGTTTTGATTATGCAATGCTTCTATTCGTCAAATCCCTTTCATTTAAATGATGTTTGATGGGGTACAGTTGATGTAATTATTTAGTGCTTATGAAATTGGTTCGCAAACTATCAGGTCCTATATAGGAGGGTATTTTGCGAAACAGATTTTTCTTTGTACAATTTGAATTTTAAATAACCGTAAGATTCTTCTGAAATACTTTCACTAGTTTTTGAGTCAACATGACATTAGTACAATCACATTTGCATCTTACCAGTGTTTAAAATTTTTTCCTAAAAATTACCCCTCTTCCCACCTTAAAAATCTGTTTCGTTTTGTTTTGTTTCGTTGCGCAAAATATCATAAGCCGAAAATAGAGACATTTCCTGCCAGTTCTTACCTGTTTTAATTTTTTATTTTACAGTGCTCATTTCTGAATCCTGAGTTCAATTGCTCCACCTGGGAGTCCAGAGCAGTCCTGACTACAGTCTTTCAGGAGCTCAAAAAATTGAGCTCCTTAGCTTAAAATTAGTTGAAAGGCTTATGTTTTTTATTTGCCATGATGTTTATTATTAAAATAATTGAGCCCCTTGAACCCAGGAAAGTTATTATTAAACAGAGTTCCTCTTATTTTCATAAATGAAGGCCTGGTAATGGTATGTAACTCTAGTGGTTGTCAGCAGCATAATTTACCATGTACTGAGCATAATGACATGCCTCATCAATACGGAAGTGATTGCAGATTGGATTGTTAAGGTTCGGCCTCCCCATTGGCGAATCACACGTAAAGCACCCATAGGCGCGAGCCTCCAGGCTCCGCCCCTTTCATGCAGATTCTGGGCGTGCACGTTGTCCACTTCTGAGCAATTCTGACAGCAAGGGTACCTCCCAATTTCAAATTCCCCTTTCAGAATTTTCATGGAACTTGGAAGCAAGTCCCAGATTCATCATTTTTCTGGGCATGGTGATTACAGATTTAAAAAAAAAATCCATTGTAATCTAGCAGAAAATATAAAATGGTTGCCACTTTACTTGCTTTTTTAAATGAAATAAAATTTTAAGAAATTACAATTTCCAAGGGTAAACTTTCTGACATGTATGCAAAGCTACAGTAAAGGATTACAGTAAAGGACTGACACTCTGTAGATGGGTCTGTCCTATTGACCTTCTGGGCCGCATTATTCAGCTCTTCTAGACTAACTATGGCTTTCAAAGAAGAGTCAGGTTGGTGTTAATGCTATCTTCGGTAGATAGCAATTTGTTTAAGCCACATCCCCATAGACTAGACCACTTGTTAGTGGCTCAAACCCACCCTTAACATTTTTCTCTTACCCTTTGTGTCACCTGAACTAATTATGTTCATGGGGATGCTGATTAAGCCAGTCAGCCATAACTGTCTGCCTGTCTGCCTGCCTGCATGTTTTCCATTCAGATGTTGAAGTTATAGTTTTGGTGCCATTTGAAAGGAGGTCCAATTGCAACCAAATTCAGGTCATTGATTGGAATCTGCATGGGCAATTCCAGCATCATGGACATTACACATGGACCAATTTTTCTGCTTTTCAGTATATTTAGGGTTATTTCTAAACTCTGCATTTTGTGTTTGTTAATTGATTATTGAGGGTAAAATTGTACCTCTCATAAATTTTTGTGGGAAGCCATCACTAAATATTACGACAGGAGTTGAATGAGCGTCATGGACATTTCGCAGAAAAAAAAACATGTTTTGCACACTATTAAAGTTCAACTCTAAAACTCTCTGAATTTAGAGTTCATTTTAATTGCAAAGCAGTATAGTGTTAATGGGTAGAGTTAACTCTACAAGAATATTAAAACCAAATTGTAATGTCCACAACTTAGGCAGGAACGTCATGGACATTACACTTTTGTGTCATGGACATTATACCTTCCAATAACTAATAATCTCTTCTAACTTTTTTGCTTAGGCCATGAGAATGAAAGTTTAGATTTGCATCCGGACATTTTTCAAAAGGCATTAGGCTTTATTTCATTTTTCATGTACATTTTCATTGGTTGACTTGCGAGTGTACGGGTTTCCAGCCAGAGCTGACAGATCAATCACATCAAGAGATGTGTCATGTTCAGAGACTGCATGCATGTAGTCTATTGTTATTGCGTAATTGTACCCTTTTCCAGCTGTTTGATGATTTAAAACTTGATATTTTGTGATGAAGAGCATTTTTCATGCAAATAATGAATTTTTTTAAAATAATGAAAATTTTCGGCGGCAGGTTTTGGAGCATGCGGGCAGCGGACGCAAATCTAAAACGTTCATTCCCATGGCCTTACATAAATGATGCTATGTTGTCCCTTGGCAATTC
Source organism: Ophioderma brevispina (assembly GCA_023653785.1). Taxonomy (NCBI): domain Eukaryota; kingdom Metazoa; phylum Echinodermata; class Ophiuroidea; order Amphilepidida; family Ophiodermatidae; genus Ophioderma; species Ophioderma brevispina. The sequence goes on from JAMKCH010069663.1 coordinate 56,239, forward strand.
TATGGTAACAGTGTGATGCAATTACACTTCCTTAAAAGTAAAAGTAGTACTTATTATGATAACCTTATACACTGTACATGTACTTGTAAGTAAATTTTTCTACGTCAATGAAAATGGAATCACTGATAGAACAAAATAGTTGAAAAATTGAAAATAATATTTGACAATTTGTACAACTCATAAAGACCCTGAACTGTTTACAATAATAATCTAACATTTTCCTTATTTTTTCACATTTTGACCAAAATATATGTTGAGGTCAAAGGTCACATTCAAAGGTCAAAGATCATCTGAGGTCAAACTGAGCTGTGGTGTGGACAAAATATATTAGTTCATGAGTTTTGGGATGAACACAGAATGCTACAGAATTTCACCACATCCCGTTTTGCTGAGCGAATATTATAGGTGTCACTGTGGTCAATATTTGCATAAAAATGTGGGACAAAATAATTTTTCAGTATAATTTGTCCTACATGGCAATTATGTACACATGAATTAACAATTTAACTCCTACTTGTAGTCCTGCTAAACAATGTTACATGTATCTTCTGATCATCGTATACATGTAGGCCTAAAAATTGTGGAGTCATGCACATCATCATCAATGGCGGATGCAGGATTTGAAAAATGTCAAAATTACCGGGGGGGGGGGGGGGGGGGCTGAAAGGCTGTAACTGGTCCAAAATAGCTCAAAATGGGCTGATTTTGCAAGAATTTGCAGAATTACCGGGAGGCGCGCCCCCTCCGCCCCCTCCCTGGATCCGCGCCTGATCATGAAAAATGCTATGAAGTATCTGTGATTGTAGCTTTTTGGAAGAGCCAACTTTTAAAAGCAAACCTAATTTGTAAAACCATGTACATGTATGGAGCGAATCTTTCGCAATATCAGTGCCCCATGGAAGACAATGTATTGGAAAGCAGTGTAAAAATGGCTCACGAAATGAATAAGTTAGTTTGTTTACATGCTGTGATTGCCTCAAAATAAGAAATTATAAATATTAGGCCAACTGCATGTTCATTCTGCGTTTCCTGTTGGAGATTTCTAAAAGGGGACGAGGTCAGATTTCATTATTAGGAATGGTTCACCCTGAACAGGATTCGCATAGGAGTTGGTCATTACAACAGCAATATGCACAGATGGGGGCTGTGACCATCTCCAGCCTGCTAATGTGGCTCTCCATCACAGACTGCAGATCACATTCTCAATGAGTGCCCTACCTTTGTGCACTGGTGGATATAGACCTCTCAAACGCCATTGGGTTATTGAAAAATCAGTCTCGAGTCCAATTCCAGAGCCAAGTCCTCCAGCAAGTAGTTGTGACAATCATTCCACAGCTGTTTGACCTCATGTAAGCTGTCTCTTTTAATTTTGACAATTTCAAGCAGTGGCAATACAGTTTAACCCTAACACGTTATGGGGTCATCACCCCCGACAACACGTCCTAACAGCAATAGAAGCAAAGAGGTTCTATATAGATAGAGAGGCAAAACGTTACGTAATCTTTAGAAATTCATTGTCTCGCATGTTTTGCCGACCACAAAGAAAACATAGAGTACCAACAATAGAAAGCAATGGCTGCCTCCGCTTCTTCCACATACTGTGGGTGCCGCTTTGAATATACACTAATCGGTAGTGATACACATTGATGTATGTGTTAGAGGTGGCCAGGTGTAATAATAGTGCACCTGGATCATTGTGCTCAGATACTCTTTTTTTCTCATACTGCAATGCGCGCTTAGGTGAAAAGATGTATTCACTGAGGCGGTTTATTTAAATCAAGACGACTGACGTGTCATTTCATTCGTTGTGTGGCCATGGGTAGGACAAAATTTAACCACCCAATAGCACCCAACATCCAACAACTGATATTTTGCCGGATTGTTTGTATCGAATTGACATTATGTGTGTATACAAGCACCCAAACTAATAATTATTCCGTGCAATATTCAAAATGTCAGCGCCCAGCACGGACGACTGGTTTTGAATGGGCTTCACCCCCTTGAATAGAAGGCACTACGAAAATATCTCCTGAAGTCCTACTGCAGGCCTTTACATCTAGAAATTGTTGGAGCTCTGTTAATCACACCTGGCCTGTTTTTACCGAGGAGCATGATAAGGAGCTCGATTTTCAATTTCCATGCCTTAAAACATAACATTACAAAGAAGCAAGGAGCTCAAAAAATAACACTCCTGACAGTTTAGAAGGAGCTCTTCGAGGAGCTCCGGAGCTATTGCTCTCCTCAAAAAAAACGAAGGCCTGCTACTGGCAATAGGACGCAATTGAACTTTGCATTGCTTTGCATTGCCGGTGAACGTTTTTCCCTCGTGAAAAAAATTCTCGCCAGCATTAGCAGAAATGGGTCTCCTGAGGGGAAGACGTCACCTTGGCAACTCCCAGCAATTGAGGTGAAAACAGCCGAGTAGCAATGTAAAGCAGTGGCTGGAATGTACACTTCCGGGTTTGCAAATTTGACCTTGACACATCTGCCAAATTCGTAAGGTCCAACGTACACTCGACATTCCCGGAAACCCCAAAGTACTTCAGGAAAGTAGTGCATGGTGGGATACAAGATGGCTCTCGCCGCTGGGAACTACCTGGTATGTTGTGGGGACGTCTTAACAGCAATAGAAAGCAATTGGTTTTTGGTGATCTATTCATGGGGATAGCGATCAAGTAGCAATGAACAGCAATGGGTGTTCTGAGGGGAAAGCGTCTCAGGGGCAACTCACAGCAATGCATAAGAGTGAAAAAGTTCCCGACGTCTGAGCAGCAGAATTCAGCAACTGAGGTAACTTCAATTACTTGCAATTGCCATTCTGACATGATAGGGTTAATTTGGGACATACGAGAACTATTACCTTTGTAAAAATCAGAAAAATCCATTCCGGGAATCTTACCATATGTGATGTGATCAAGCAAAATGAGTCGGAAGTCGCAAATATTGATTTTGAGATATAGCCAAACAAAGGAGAAAATGTCTTTTGTTTCCTATTGTTTTGGCCAACCTTCAACTGATCATATCTTTGGAAGTAATTGGTCAATTTCAATGGGGATTTCAGCAAAATGTAGCTTTTTAAATGCTGCATACAGCTACATGAAAAAGTAAAAATTGAATCTGACCGACTTCAGACTCATTTTGCTTGATCGCATCACATATAGGCCTACAAAGGTCATGATTTCTATGTTAGAGTGCCCTCTATATATGCCAATTTTCCGCAGCCATCTAGAAAGAAGTGTAAAATTAGACTTTTAAGAAAAATCATATTTACTTGCAATGAAATTTCACAAAATTCACACAGGATGTATAATCAGTGGAAAAAATAATCCAAATAAGTTATCATATGTGTCGTCATATATAGTTTTTGTTTTACCCTGGTTTTATCACAATAGAATGAGACTTTCAAACAGTGATTCCAGAGTGGAGCTCTTCATTATTCTTAGTGTTTATCACAATAGCAGTATTCCATCAAAGGTTAGAACTGCAAATCCAGCACAGCATTTTTCACTGGTCTAATAGCTAGCCTCATGATACATGTATGATACATTGGTCTGGGGTTCGAATCCCAATCCTCCTTTTAAATTATAAAGTTTTCCTTATTTTTTCAGGTTAGAGGGAAAAATTCATAGTCCAGAAATGATCATAAAAACCAATAGCGTCCAATTTCACCCGAACACGGAGGTCTTTGCATCAGATTATAGCATTATATTGTTGTCTATGAGTTTCACAATGATTTCCAGCATGTAGACTTTGTATCTAGCGATCGCAAAATGTAGTCGAGACTAACACTTAATTACGGGGCAATTTCGGGTCAAATCAATTGATTAGCAGACGGTAAACATTATTATTATTATTATTATTATTATTAAGTGATGGCAGCCACCGCAAGAAATTCTAAATTTTGGACCATAAATGAGGGACAACTTAAAGAATTAGCACTGCAACACAGAAGTATTGAGACTAGCATTGTGATCTTTCGACAGTATTTAGAGTCCTAAAGTAGAGACTGACTTTGAAGCAGTGGCGTATCCAGACCTTTGCAAATGGGAGGCAGAAGGGGTGCTGAGGCATTTTTTGAGGGGGCGAATTTGGGTCGTTCTCCATAGACACTGTACAAAAAGTCAGTTCATTGGGTGGGGGCTGGTTACGCCACTGCTTTGAAGAGTTGGTTAGCTGACGTCTGTGGCTTTTCAGATTCTGCCATATTTTTGATTCGTGCAACGCACGAATCCTACAAACGCCTCGAGGGTAGACACATTTCCCCTCGTTTGTGTAGACACATTTTCGCTGTTTTAAGTAATTATCGCCTTGTTATGCTCGATGTTGGCTCATCGAGCCAATACTTCACTGGAAACCAACAGGGGGGCCGGCCAAGAAAGCGTCGTTTTTGCCGTTCTCATAGGTTTAGCACGTAATCACGCAAACTTGACAAATATTCTAAAGTCGAAAATATGTTTAATATCAATATTTTTCCACTCAAAATCCGTTGGAGTTGAAGAATCAACTCCAGTGTAAGTATTTTTTGTATGAATAACGGTACAAACTGGATCCATTTTGAACGAGGCTTGTTTGACCTCATGTTCAATCGCAGGGTCACCGCTATTTATAGCTGCGGACCATGTACCAGGCCCGGTACCGGGTAGCCTATGCACCACCGTGGAATGATTCGTTGACCTGCATGTAGCAATCCTCTCATGTCCGGTCTTTAAAAACGATTTGATGATAGTTTTGCAGCACAATTATGCACCACCGACTAAAGCAAGGCAATTTAGATCGGCCGCTGCTCCGTACGGAAATTCCCACTCGCCACTCACTGATCTATTTATAAACGCGCACAGTGACTTCAAATTCCGGTCACAGTTTAGGCTCGTCCAATGACTCGTTCGGCAGTTTTGCGCTACGAATGAAGCTTGGTCGCCACCGCCTGGGAAACCAAATAGTGATTCATTCAAAAAAGATGTTCATTAACCGTAATTGAGTGATAAATGCGCCAAAATGCCTCCATAATCCATATATGGTGCGTTCTTTACCAAATATGGCTGTATTCAGATATTCACCGTTACTCCCCCTGAAAGCGCCTATACCTCACGCAATTCCATCGGTTAGCATACGAGGGTGTAACGTAAATCAATGGAAGAGCCGTTTCATCGGCAGTGTTTATATTGCAAGTAGATTTCCACCATTTTCATAATTTACTTCACCCAAATCAAGAATTTAGTTCAAAAGTTATTTGATCTTCAATATGGGATACAAGATGGCGCTGGTTTTGTACAGAAATAAGGAAAAAGGAGTAAATTTGTGGCAAATTAGAGAAAATGAGGTGAGTAATTTTTAGAATCACTGCTGTTGTTTTGATTGCGCGAGTGATACCAGGGAGTCTATAATAATGGTGATGCGATACATTCATATTGTGACAGTGTTACACTCATTCATCCGAATCTCTGTGGAAGTTGATACACCATTTTGTGTCAAGTTTTGGGCAATTTTCGGGACATTTTGTTGAAAATGGATAGAAGAAGCAGCCAAAGACGTCGAAGTAGGCCCTGGCATCTGATGAATTTTGAGTATGCCATCCCAAACTTGATGGGCAAATTTCTGACATAACGCGTATAATATTGTATGTTTAGGCCATGAGAATGAAAGCTTTAGATTTGCGTCCGGACATTTTTTTGTCGCCTGAACGAATGTTCATGGAGGCACATACTACTGTCTGTTCAATGTCCGGTTTTTATTAATTATTTCAAAAAATATACGCTTTCGAAAAAAAATCACGAAAGAAAAGTTGTTATTCATCATTGGACCCAACAAGATAATTGGGTTCCAACTTGAAAACATATTTCTTCTTTGTATTTTTATTCAATTTACACTGATTTTCATTGACAAACGACAACAAACTGGGTCCAGGTGAATATTGACTTTTGACTCTGAAACTTTGATGACAGACCCATTCACGAATTAGGGGCACTTCAAAAGCATGTTCATAGGAACAATTATTGTTCGTGGAACTTACTTTGATTTCAGGTGTTTGAACGTGCATTAATGCATGGGCATATAAATGCATCGTTTTGAAATACCGATACTTTTAATAGAGGCCCTGTCTGTTTATTGGTTACGCACAAAAGAATCATACAGCTCTCCTGTATTGTTGTCCATTCAAGTTAATGCCGTGTGACACCTTGCATATCATCTCGTTTGTATTGCAAACAAAGGTTCGGATTTGATCCTGTTGAGCAAAGTTCATTATTTATTTCACACCAGTAGCGGACAATATTGCCTCCGACGACAACTTTTACTACCTACAAAGAGGACCTACAAAGATGGAACCTTCCACAAAACGTAATTACTAATGGTACCAAACCTTTATCGGCTCATTTTTAAAACGAGGGTAAATACCCAGATTTCAATAGATTTGAAGGTTTAAAATGTCCCATTCCCTATGTCATATAAAAACGTCTTAGGTCCAAGGATACCAAACAACTTTCTTTCGTGATTTATTTCGAACATGCGTATTTTTTGAAATAATTAATATAAACCAGACATCTAAGTTAATTGAACAGACGGTAGTCCAAATTCTGTGTGTCCGTATGTCCGTCCCAGTGGCGGATTTAAGGAAAAGGGCCCTGTCAGCAGCTTAAGGTGGGGGCCCTTTAGTGTCGTGAGTAGACGCAATATCCCAGTTTATACTCTTCGTCAGTATTGACAAAATTCTGGCTATGTGCGCGTAAACCCGGAAGTGTGTGACGAACGCTTGACAACGGGAATCCAATACGCAATTCAACAGACGCGCGCGTGCAATTTGTTTCAGAAATTATGACGGCGATTATAGTACGACCTAGGTGAGTCTGAGGGGAGGGCCTGAGAGCAATATTTTAGGGGGGCCTGTCAGCAGCTGCTGACACTGCTGACTCTTAAATCCGCCACTGGTCCGTCCGTCCGTATGACTCGGTTATCCTCTTTTAAAGGTGCATTTCGTGATTCCAGTACCTTCTGTTTTATTTATTATTCACTATATATCCTTCAGAAAAGAGTATTCACAAAATCTGAGTCGATCCCGATCTTGCGGTTTGGTGTTAGGAGCAATTGTTTGTTTCCCACGGTCCCATAGGCCACTGTGCTGTAATTTCTGTCCGCTTACGGACAGAAAATACAAATTGCGAATTGCAACTGAATTTGCACGTAAGATTAGGTACACGTGGATTACTAAGTCTAGCGGTTCAGATGATATTCTCAACTTCTTTGATGTAAATCGGGGGACGTGGTTGTGGATCACGAAATGCCCCTTTAAAATGCTCTGCAGGCTAAACGCTATCCCCGATTTACTTCAAACTTGATAGGATCATGATAGAGTGTGCCGCAATATTATGTGCAGCTTTTGGCTGCATTATTTGCATATTCATGAATTTTAATTAGCTTATTTGCATATTTTTCAGACATTTCGGTTAACCTTTTTTGAAATGCTCTGCTGGCTAAACGCTAATCCCGATTTACTTCAAACTTGATAGGATGATAGAGTGAGGTGCCGCAATATTATGTGTAGCTTTGGCTGCATTATTTGCATATTCATGAATATCAATTAGCTTATTTTGGCCGGTCAAAATGACAAGCCTTTCCCTCAAGGCTTGTGTGTAAATTATCTGGAGTTCCGTAAGGTGTATAATGATGTAACTTGGTGGAAGGAAGCGGGTTAAAGAGTTCTTGACCTGATTAGATGCTGGGCATATTTCGAGCAAATTACATATGCAAATGAGCTAATTGATATGCAAAAATCAGCATAATCACTATATTTTTAAAACGGTACATCGCTACAAAATTCCTTCACTACATGAAAACCCATTATGGTGCGCATCTTCTTTGCCATTTGAAAGTTTCCTGATACATGCGGCTTAGGTATTGCAAAATGAGATAAAACTCTGACATAATTGCTGTATCGCGAAAATGGTACATCGGATACGAAATATTCCTGTGCTACATGAAAAAATACTATACCATACATTTGCAAGAGGACATCTGTTGTGAATCTTCATGGAGGGGAAGGGTGGTGTGGGGAAGGGGGGCAGGGTGGGGTGTAAGTGTCGAGGTGGGGCTTTGCGTCGGGAGGGTCGGGTGGTGTGCATCTGGGTAGGGTCGGGTGGTTGGCGACGGAAGGGTGGGGGTTGCATCGGCGAGGGGCAAGGTGACCTCATGTGACACTTGTGTGACTCTTGTGACGTTGGTGACTTTGTGTGACCTTGGGTTTGTGTGGAAAATTTGGTGACTTCGTGTGACTGGTGAATTCGTGTGACCTTTGTGACCCATGCGACCCTAGTAACCTCACACTGACCTTGCTTACCTCATATCACATTATAGCCAACTTCACAAATCTGTGTGCCGGGGGAGCGGCTTTGAGGTGGATGCAAAGGGGAGGGGGGGGGTGGGTGTGTTGGAGGGGCGGGTGGGGTGCGCCGGGGAAGGATGGGGGGGGCGGGTGTTGTGAACTTGTGACCCCATGTGACCCCATGTGACCGTTGTGGACCCCATGTGACCTTTGTACCCCTATGCCGACCCTCGGTGCCCCATAGACTTGGTGACCCCCTGTGACCTCGTTGACCATTGACTTGGTGACCCCATGGACCTTGGTGACCCCATGTGACCTTGGGTGACCCATGTGACCTTTGTGACCCCATGGACCTTGTGACCCCATGTGATCTTTTGTGACCCAGGTAAAAATCATTAAAAAACGTAATACGAAAATAAAATTAGCGTGACGGTCGTAAGGGCCGGGGGCGGATGATGAGGGGGGGCTTTTCACGCGGGTGAAAACACAGGGCTCACCGCAGTGAAACCAAACCAGGTAAAGCCCAGAGGACTCCCCGTTTTGCGGTTGAAAAAACAAGGTGCGGCAAAATCAAAAATCAATACTGAAAAAATACAATAGGCGAAATGCAGCTATCAAAATACCAATACCATTCCATCATTACAAATTAAAGGACCGGTCTTTATTTTTAAAGGGCGCATTCCCTTCAGGGTCATCCCAACCCGTGCTGCAAAGTCCCACGGTCACACCCACCAAACCACAGGTTCCACGAATCCACACTGGCGGTGACCGCTCTTGTTTCTTTCCGACCCGTGTTTTGCTTTCCCAAAGCATTCCGTTCCGGGTTCATCTTCCCGAACGTCCGAGTGTACGTAAGGACCTTCTGAATTCAAGCAGAGTGTCAAGGTCAATTTGCAAACCCATAAGTAACACTAGTACAAAAAATATTGCTGTCATTGCCCATGGGCCGCTTTCCCTCCGGAGAAGGCCTAAAAACCAACTGCTGCGATTGCTGTGGGACGTGTTTCGCCCTAAGGAGACCCAGTCGCTGTCATTATGTTGTTTGTGGGACGTCAAGCTATTCCTGATTTTTTTTTGCTGAGGGAAAACGGCCCATTAGCAGTCTAATGCACAATAATCTGTGGGTTTTTTGGTGGGACGTCAAATTCACGACTTCAACTTCAAGTTAGTGCTACATGCTTTGCCGCACTGGGACGACTTGGGGGGGGGTCAAGTCGGGTTAGGGTTCAAAGGGTGACATACTAGGTCCTGACAAGGTGATCGAATACAAACATTTGTGGAAACTGCAAAAAATGGCGATACTTGTTTTGTAATTTTGTGATGCCTGTCTATTTAATTCTTGTCTGTGTAGACACACAAACTGCTACATGGACATATGTAACCATGTGAAGTTGAGCATGAAAATGCTGCCCTGGGATTTGACAACCACAAAGCTGGCAGTACCCCGCCTCATACCTGCAGGCAAATGTCCTTGATCCTGTGTTGGACGTGTAGCTTGAACATTGACACCAGATTGTGCTCTGGTACTATACTTTGCGTGAGGCCTATATACCTAGATTGCAAGTGTTGTAGGACTCGAGTCCGGACTCGGACTCGGTCCCGATTTTGAAGGACTCGGGCACGTCGACAGACCCAGGATCGGACTCGGACCCTCAGGACCGAGTCCCCTGTGCGGGACTCTCGGCCTGAGTCTTCAAAAAATTACCCCTCTGTTTTTGCGATCAAACGTTGCGCTGAACTTCTAATACTGCACATGTTTAAGGCTCAAAAAACCACACCCGAAAATGAAGGAAAGTAATCGTTATACAATTTGACAAGTATCGACTACCGCCGATGTCATATTGACAGTCATACCCGTCGTTTTAGGCTCCTGTCATGTCAATTAACTGTCGAAAGTTCTTTAACTTTCCAACCAAACTTATTGACTATATTCAATTTATTTTGTGATGTTCAGTTAATTACAGTCGTAATATTGATCCAAGATGCCAAAGACCATAAGGAACTGCCGTCAAAAAATCCCAAGCGAAATGCCAGTTATAATATCACTGTCATTGTGCTTGATTTGATAAACATGATCTTGTAACTTAATGGATTCATATTGTTTATCAATGGTGAAGCATAGCTCAAGTCAAAAGCATAGCAAGAGAACAAGTTTTTTATTAGAAACTGTAAACATTTCTACAAATATTTGCAAGTTCAAAGTTGCCATGTCATCGGAATATTTATTAATCTTTCCCGGAGAGGCCAGCGAATGAAGCGTGAAAAAACCCCCATATGCGCTTGCCGCTTGGTCGGATTTGAAACCGGCGACCGCCACATTATCCAGGTTTTTTCTCAACATTCATAACCCTGGAGCTAGCAGACATTTGTAACATATCTCAAGACAAAAGGTTTGCAGTGATAAATATGTTGTCAGATGACAGGGACCCCTTGAAACGTGATTCTAAGTGCAGCAGCAAATGGTGCCTTAAGGAGGGGGGGGCAGACAAAGTTTGTTACAGTGGTCAAATTTTTAAAATTGGATGCATCATGTGAAAAGGCACAATGTATTTATTTGTATATCCAAAAGGATTCAGGACCCTCAAAACTATCCTATTTGATACTATGAGCTCACAATCTAAGTTGCACCGGTTTTTTTTTATCCAAATCGGAGTAAGTAGTAACTTAAACATTTGACCCTTGTTACAAACTGAAATGACCCTTTTTATTGATTTTGCAGTTTTACAGAGTTTTTATAGTCATAACTCTTAAAACTGTACATTGTTGAAAGTACAAACTTATACCTTCCTGAATCCTTGTGGTTAGACAAAAACAGGTTATCCCTTTCAGCACGACTGATCAATTTAAAATTTGACCCTGTTACAAACCTTTTCTTGGTCCCCTCTCCTTTAAGGCACCACTTGTTGCACTTAAGAATTACGTTTCATGGGTTCCTGCCAGTCTGTCTACATATTTAATCACCTAAACCTTGTGTACTTGAGGTGTGTTACAACTGTCTCTAGCTCCGGGGCATATCCATGTGCTGAGCCATCTCCCACAGGGATAGTAGATTAATAAATATTCCTACTTTCTACTGGAGAACGAAGTAGTAAAAATGCATTTGCATGGCTTGTTACTTTCTCCTAACCCTAAGACACTGAGGGGACTCTCAAAATCCCACAGTGAGAAAAAATGCACTACGTCCCAGGGAGATGTAGCGAGTGCATCATCAACAAAGGACCACATTAGGTCAAAACCAATTTGAATTTGTGACAACCCCTAATTCCTTCATTCCATCCCGAGAGGCTAGAAACCGATGTGGCGTTAGGATAGTACAAATGCAAATTTTCCTCTAGATATACCCAAATTTCCCGTGAAGCTGCTTTGTTATTAACACATTTCCCACCATGCTCAAGAGGGCAAGTGTCAACCTTGATCCTGAGCTAAACTTGTACAAACTTTATGCTGTAAGGACTCGGACCTCGGACTCGGACTCGGACATGAGGACTCGGACTCGGACTCGAGCACTTGGGACTCGGACTCGGACTTGGACTCGGACACCTGGGACTCGGACTTGGACTCGGACTCGGATGAGAGGGACTCGACTACACACTGCTAGATTGGGGGGAATACCTATTCATTATATTTTTTTTGATCTGGTGACCTTGAATGCAGACAGCCTGGCTTATTTTTGATCTGGTGACCTTGAATGCAGACAGCCTGGCTTAAGGGGGGAATATGGGGTTGGAAGGGCTAAAAATACAATTGCAAATTGAAATTCAGGACAAAATTACCTTTTCTTTTGCTTTTTGTTTGCCAACAATTGGAGCTTCCGTTCAAAAGTTATGTAAAACATGTAACCATTAACTCGCGAGCGAAATTATTGTTTTATTCTTATGTATTTTATTGTTTTTTCAAGCTGCGTTATTTAACTTTTCGGCTTTAAAATTCTATATCTCGAAAACTATAATTTGCTGTTGATCTCTAAGTTTTAAAATTATTAGTGAAAATGCAATATCTAATTGTTTAATATATAGTAAGAGCAAAACAGTGTTTTCTAAAATATACAAAAACCTAAAAAAGTGTTTCTAGACTAACTTGCCGATATCTCAAAAGTGAATTTTGACGATATGTCATCGCGGCGCGCAAGATTTCACGAAAACGATTTACCCTAGAGAAATGGAAAAAATAATTATTTGTTTCATTTTTTGATACTGACCCCCCTTAAATCATGTTCCCATGGTGCTAGTTCATGTTTCGACCATACCTTTGAACGGAAACTCCGATTGTTGTCAAACAAAAAGCAAAAGAAAGGTAATTTTGTCCTTAATTTCAATTTGCAATTTGTATTTTTAGCCTCCAAACACCATATTCCCCCTTAAAGGAGGTGTTCCGATCGTCTTTGGGACCCCCCTGATTTACCCGGAAGTAGTGTCGATTCTGATATCAGATGAAAGGCCGTATTTTTCTCATTCTCGTCCTGAAATTTGAGCCCTTAAAATCCATTTCATTCCCAAGATATAAACAAAAAAACGTCGTTTTAGTGGTTAACTTAACCATCAATATTAGCACAGTATTGAATCGGGCTTTTCAAATTTCCTTCTTGCGTCTACCATCAAAACCACAAGTTGGTTTCCCACGGTACTTGATGGGTTGTATGTTGCAAGTGCCAGGCTCTCATATCAAGTAGAGAACACAATACACATAAATCGGAACAAGCACCTTTAATCATGGAAAGAAAATGATAACCACACACTTCTGCATAATTTGAAATAAAACTAAAAAAAATGTTACATTTATAGCCATTCAAAAGAATCGTGGGATTAATTAGGTGCATTCTTTATTTTTTGTTGTCTGAAAGAGGGCACATGTATTGGAATTGCTTTTGGTAATGTGTATGTATGTGTGTGTTTGTCTGTGGTTAAAATGTGCCCCCTTCCCCCGTTATGAATTCAGATCATATACTTTTCTAAATCTACAAAATCAATGGCTGAGATTTCTGCAATTTCTTTTATTGTTTGGGTGGGGGGGTCTATTTAGAGAATAAAGGTATGATTGGGGGAACCGGTACTCTCTTTACGACGAATTGAAACTAAGGTGATACCATTATTTTAAGTGGAGAACGAGGCCGATGCCGAGTTCTGCCACGAAAAATATGGTGTCTCCGGTTTTCACTTCGTTGTAGTAACGTACATGTTCCCAAAATCAACCTTTAAGGCTTTATTCTCATTCTTAAACAGCTTTACTTTTATGTCATCTTTAACCCAATTTCGCGATACTTTATGGCTTAAATACAACAAGAAAGGACTGCCACCACCCACAACAATCAAACCACCCGTTGAAACCCAACGAGATGTAACATTGGGAGGCACGCGCGAATTTAGCAAAACGCGGTAAGACGCGGGCGCTTCAACCTAAAAATAACGTCAATACGCAATGCCTATCTGGGTTCAATTGTCGAATTGAACCCGGGCATTGCTTACATTCTCACAGCTGAAAAGAATCAAGAATTAATAGAGCATCCCCTCTGAACAATGAAAGCACACGATCTCCGCCACAAAGAAAAAACAAAATCACTTCCAGGTTGCTCATGAATATGGAAAGTGATGTCACTTCCAATTCAGCTATCTGTCATGTAAAGGGTGTATTCTTGTGTGTTTTATTTTTTCACGCTTCTGCAATTTTTAAGCAATTTCACTGTTTTGTAAAATTCGCTTTTTTCAGCTATCCTACTAGACTTACAAAACATTTTTTTCGCGCGTTCCTTAATTGTTCGTGCTTGCCGAAGTGCGTCGGAAAGCACGAAATTAATTTAGCTTGAATATTTCCACTTTTTATAGTACATCTTAATATTTCTACAGCAGTTTTAGCACAATGTAAACAATGGTCAAATCATTTTTAAAATATAAAAGTGGAAGTGACTCTAGTATCGGGGTTAATTATTCTTATATCAGGCTCCCCCCCCCCCCCCCCCCCCCCCCCCCCCCACACCCCACCCCCCCCCCTCCTGAGTGGTGCAACGAAACTTTGTATTGTGCAGTCTTGGTAAATCCCCGATGCAATACATATTCTTTTAATATTGTTCGCATCCGTGCATTTTTTTAGGCGAGAATGACATTAATTGAACTGACTGTTTTACTGTTTGGACTTACAACACTGTCAATGGCAAGGGTTGGTTTGAGTCGCCTGATATTTTAAATAATAATTATAAGTGAATGGTTTTTTTTTTTTCGCTAGAAAATATTTGTACTTGGTTTCGACTCGTAAATATTTTTCTAGCGTTGCAATTATATTATTTATCATTCTCAACCATTCAATATTATATAATATTTAATATCTGGCGTAATTACAATTATACCCTTCCCATATCATGTGCTTTATTCGGGTGAGTGGGTTGCAAATACAAAGATATTATGCACTGTATATTAATTATGCCAATTAAATACTTAATTAGCAAATTTAATTTTTAATTAGGAAAAATATTTGCCTGTTTTGGATTTTCTTGTGCCATTAGTGTTCAAGATATAATACACCTTTAGATTTACGGTTTATGCAGGTGCAGATGTATTTGACATAAGGCCTAACTTTCCTTTAAAAGCAAGAGTGTGGAAATTTTAGGCATAGGTGCGCTTATGCATCTGCATCCGGACAAACCTCAAATCTAAGGATGTTAATGTGTCTGTTTTTCGTACACTTTTTGTCAGTGCTCCTGGTTGTAAATATTTTTGAATGATCTTTGCAGGAACTGGAAATGTTGATTAATTGTATTATAATTTTTGCTTATTGATGATGGATATTTTATTTGATGATTATCGAATTTTGCTTGACTGATTAGTTTTTTTGCTGATTGATTGAAGATAATTGTTCTTTTTCAGTGAAGCAGATCATGGCGGAAGTCTGTCACTCGCAAATTATGTTCACGAAGAACAGTGGAAGTAGCATCTCGTCTCTGTGGTATGTAGTGCATTTTATTCCCATCAATCTTTTAGAGCATGCAGGATCCAGTGGATAGAGCACTCGGCTCATGATCCAAATGTCACAGTTCGAGTCCTGCTGTTGACATCACATCGCGGTTTTGGTTGAATGGTTTGAATGTGGCACCTATAACTCAAACTGAGTTTTTTGTGCAACAACCCAGCACATCGTTGTCGCTGGGCAGACCTTGATTGCCCTCCTCTACCCATGTTGCGAAATGGGCGCTGCCAGGAATATGTCCATTGAGTGTCGCCCAAAGTATGAGTAATCTTGGGTATGTGTGGCAGCTGATGTATTCCAAAGTAGGCGGTAATACTGTAAAGCGCTTTGATACACATGAAAAGATGATATAAATGCTACAATTATTAATCGTAGATAAAATCTTTATAATTAATTTTACAACATAATTGGCATATTTCACAAAATTAACAGAATAAGTCATATTACGTACTAATATAAGTGACTAACAAAGGGTGGCATTAAGGTAAACAAAATCCTTGGAAAACATTGTACTTAAAATGCATACCCCCCAAACCCAAATTAAAGTGCTTGTTAATTTAACAGGGTTAAAATTCATGGAAAGGTGCGAGAATCAGTGTAGATTCTCGCTATCAAGATTTACGAGGATCTTGGATTTCCCTCCATGTAATTTGTGTATTTAAACTTACAATGTTTGCAAGAATCTGATTCTGGCATATTTTTCAGGAGAATCTTTGCGAAAATTGATTCTCCGATTCTAGCCGAAATTCTGACCCTAGATAAAGTGTAGCAGAGTACCCCTCCTAAAAAGCAAAATAAAAAAAAATGGAATAAAAGCAGTTCACTAAAAAATCAATATAATGTGAGTCTGTGAGATGTGAGTCAGAAAATATTTTTTTTTCAAGTGAATTTAAAACAAAATTCAAAATAATGCAGTGCACCTAAAATCAGTAATGTACAAATCAACAAAAAAAAAATAAATACATCTACCCTCCTCCCCAAAAAAAGAAAAAAAAAACCCAACAGAATGGTACAACATTATACTAGCAAAAATTGTACCAATTTGTTCATCATGTAATTCCAGTGTACAAGTAGTAAATAGTGACAGTACTCAATTACAGCACTGCATAGATCTAGCATTTACGATCTACTTTATACTAGTCTGACATATTAGTTTGACGTATGGATATTTTTTGTAAAATTAATATTCCTTGTGTTGAAAACAATTTAGATCACCATAGCTTTCAGTATGACCTATTTATGAATAGCCAGCTTGGTGACAAAGGAAGTTAACAAAGGGAGAAAATCTGTGTCACAAATTGCCCTGTATTACTTACATCATGACATCAGATGCGTATGACATCATCACAGTAGATCTGTCTCCAGGTGACGTGCTTAATTAACCCTTTGAGTGCTACGGGTCTGCTGATTGGAACTAATACTTGTGTGATTTTTTAGCCAATCAGCAACATGCATGGTATGAGGCTATATAAGAAGGTTAGAGCTTAAATATTTAGAAGCTGCATTTTAATTGGTTTATTGAAATGAATATATGGTGTAATTAGCCAATCAAAAATGATGTATAATGAAAGGCAGGTAGTGCTTTAGGGGTTAACTAGACACTATGAGCTAGTATTCTCAATTCTCTTGGCACAGTTCAGTAGCTTTCATTCACCAATATATTTAGAAAATACACCCCCTGGTTTTTGGGTATGATGTATGATACCCAGATCACACAAGGTCAGTTCATATCAATGTATGTACATGTACAGGGTGTCCCAGAATGATTAGTACCCATCGATACCCCAAATGTTTTATTTTTTTTCCATAGAAAATCAAAAACATTAGGTAAGCTGGTTTAATGTCCAACTTCATTATACTGTAACCTTTTATAAGAATTTTGAATCGTGAAAATCGGACTAACCAAAGTGAAAATACACTAAATTGTGTTAGAGGTGCTGATTCATCCTTTGGGCAAAGTGAAAAAAATGCATGTGTGTGTTATCCCTCGACTTACCAAGCCTTTTTTGCATCACATTATCCTCTTTTGGAAATATCTTATGAAGCACTTGATACTTTTGACTTTTGGTACCAATAGATAGCTATGGTCATTCTCTTTCCCTTGATACCAAGATAAGTACCAGCATGCCCTTTATGACATCACAGTGACGTCATAAAGACCATTAGGCAGCAAATAATTGTCAATTTCAGAAAACACAAGTGCACAATAGGCGAAAATTCAATTTTGCACCAAAATTTTTTTTTTTTTTTTTTTTATGAGGCTATATAAGAAGGTTAGAGCTTAAATATTTAGAAGCTGCATTTTAATTGGTTTATTGAAATGAATATATGGTGTAATTAGCCAATCAAAAATGATGTATAATGAAAGGCAGGTAGTGCTTTAGGGGTTAACTAGACACTATGAGCTAGTATTCTCAATTCTCTTGGCACAGTTCAGTAGCTTTCATTCACCAATATATTTAGAAAATACACCCCCTGGTTTTTGGGTATGATGTATGATACCCAGATCACACAAGGTCAGTTCATATCAATGTATGTACATGTACAAGTGCAACCCACTGAACTGTGTCCTTGGTGGGTGAGCATATTGTAACTCGTAGTGAGAGTGCTTCAAGCAAAGGCGTTTTAATTTCGTGCATTCCTGGTTTTCAAATCGATGTTGAGACCCACAGTGCTGCATGTATAGGGCATATTTGTTGTCTATCAGCATTCAAATTATTCATAACCTATTTTTCACTGGTCAATATGTCTTCTCATACACGTCAGATTTTTCCATTTGCTCTTTCGGTGATGAAAATGAAAACCCTCTTTTGGGGTGGAAGGGCTCTTGAATTCAGGTTAGCATGTTATTTTTTAAAAGCATCATAAGGCGTATAGTAGAAAATTGATAGTATGTGAAGTGACTTGTGAATATGGGTATCATACCTACTTCTGACTCTTGTGAGCTTGTGTGTTCATCCACAATGGAGGGATGTTTCTACATGTATTGAGGTGAATTTGGGGTGTTTTCTTCATGCAATATCCTACTTTTTGGAAGATAAATGACTTGATTTTGGGGGGGGGGTAGCTGTTTGCAAATGCCTCAAAATGCACATTTCTACTGTGTAATTTTAGTTTTTTTAGCCATCATACTGGGTTAAAATGCCAAGCAATAGAAACAGAAACACACTGAGTGTGTGGTGCTCAGTAATTATTTTTCAATAGCAACTGTTGTATATAGGTTACACTGGCAAGGATTTATCGGGGGGGGGGGGGGGTTTTTTTTTTTTTTTTTTTTTTTTTTTTTTTTTTTTTTTTTTTTTTTTTTTTTTTTTTTTTTCTGTCCCCACTTTTTTGGCCAGAGTGTTGTGTGGCCTATCCTTTGCATAGGGTCTTTTGGGCATTTCCACGCCAAAGTGGACACGGAAGAAAAGTACATTTTTGCAAATAATTTCAAAATCACAGGTCCCATCATCACATATTTGGTATCAAATAAAAGCTCTCCAATTTGAGTGGTCTTACAGTAATATTTACATATATTTGATATAATTTTTCTTCAAATAACATGATTTTGAGGAAAATTTCACAATTTTCGATGGGAAAAAGTACACAACTTTGTCATTCACTTTCACTTCCTGAATAAGTGTAATTATGGTAATTTTTGATGCAAATTAATAGACAACAGTTCAAACTTCTTACATAAAGGTAGTTTTTATTCAGCGTGAAGTCCTGCTTTGAGAATTTGATCAGTAAAGTTGACATTCAAATTGTGGACAAAGTGTAATGCGACTATTATAACCATAATGCGACTAACCATCCATTTCCCTTGTATCTACCATGGTAGAAGTTGGTTCATATTCTTAATACCCCCTAATCTTAAAATCAGTACAGTAGGTACACATTACATGAACTCAACTAATTGGAAGTCGTCTTGTTTGAGGGTACAGTTGAATTGAAATGATGTCGATTTTGGGCATGTCCTTTTTGCGTAATGCGACTAACCAATATTCTAATCAATGTCATGTTTGAAGCAAAGAACATTCAGTTGATTTACTACCATTAGATTGAAGCCACAAGTGTAGAGTTTGTCCATACACAAAATCAAAGAGCAAGGTCAACTTATATTGAAATCACAGTGCTCAGAACAAAAGAAGATGCAGAAAATTGTAATGCGACTAACCGTGGAATCGCCCTTTCACGGAAGACAAATTATATTGAATGGACTTTTATTTGCACTCCAGTTATGCAAGCATGCGAAGAACACAATACATGCACCCGGTTCAGCTGAAAATTTCAGCTAGAGCTTGTCCCCCCCATCAGCACTGAGTCCAATTTTTAGACAGAAGCTGAAAATAAAAGAACATGAAATAAGACACACCAGTAAATAGATGTAAATTTAGCGACTAAAAGTAAATCCCTAACATTTCCCCATCGGTCTATATCCCTGTAAGGGGGGAGGGACGGGCGTTGGGTTAGGGTGGAGGTTTGACCCTCAGTTGGGCCTGCGATTTCATGTGCGTTTGGTTTCCAGTCCATACTCAGCCTCGTAGGTTTTCTCTGGGTAGTCCGGTTTCCTCCTGCTTCTAAAACTGGGCTTTCTTCCTTAACATGTATTTGATAATAAAGTGAATTGAAATATAAGTATCTGTGTGACACTACAATGACATGATAGTGTTGATGTGTCATTAAATACTAATACCTCCTCCCTGGGACATTGTCTCTCCCCCCACTAAAAAATTAAAGATAAACCTTGCATCAGGAGTAAGAAGCTAGGAATGTATGCAAAAATTCAAGCTTCCATGTTGACAAAAGAAGAAATTGATAAGAACCCTTCCTCGCTATCTACAGAAGATAGCAAGAGTTTGTCACACTTTACAAATATTCAGTTCCATGTAATTATGCCAACTTAGGCATACAAGAACTTGACAAACACCGGATTTCCATGTTTCTGTAAAAGTTGGAAATTATTAAAAGCAGGTACTACCGGAGTTATAACTTTATTTTTTGTTGATGGCAGATAATTTTGGTGAAAATTTGACTTCAGTAATACTGAAAAATAAGTTACGGTCCTAGCACTACACATGGCACAAGAAAGGGCTGGTTGTCCAGTGTGTATAACATCCTTGCAAGCCTCTGCTCTTGTATTCAGAGATAAACTCTAGCAAAAATACACCTTTGTGTAGATATTGCAGTGTCAATTCCAAATTATCTAAAGGAATTTTACAATGAGTTGACAAGAAAAATAGGAAAGGATTTGCTCGCAGATAGGGAAAAAACAACAAATTGTCCCCAGTTTTGCAGATAATTGTAAACACTTTCTTTCCTCTCGAACAAGTAATCATTGCTTCATAAATGCTGTAATGCAGGTAACAAACTTGTTTCAGTTTCAGAAACCATTGATCTTTCATTCTTAACCATTTTTTCTTTCATTTTTGGGGGCCGCCAGCATAGTTGGCAGGACCACTTTGCATTCTGTTGTGCGTGTGTATGTGTGTGTATGTGTCACTAAAATGTTAAGTTTTTTATGGAGTGGCCCACAGCTTATATTCTTTGAATATAGTGAGCGCAAAAGCCAAGAGCTGCCAAATTCTAGTTTACTTCTATATTGGAAACACAAATCATTCTCACAAGACATGTGCCAAATACCGGCTCACCTTGGAGTGATCCAGTGCAGCATACATTAGAACGTGACTCTTGTGCAGCATACATTAGAATGTGACTCTTGTGCAGTTTTTAACACTACCATATGGCAAGCCGAATATAGCGCTTAATTGTTCACAATAGTTTAACTGACTATCACCTGTCAAGGAAATGCTGTACACTATGTGTGCCCAGTGTAACCTTGATTGTCATCTTTTTATTACATGAGGAAAGTACACTATGGAATGCAGTTGGAAATTTACAATTTGTTTTAATTCTTATTTTTTTCCCATTTTGACCCTTCCAAAAAAATATTAAATAAAAAACAAACTGAAAGAGAAGAAAATTGTAGTTCTGAAATGTATCAAAAGTAATTTTTGCAGCTTTTGTGATGCATTGTAAATTAACCTTAGGAACACTTTAGGAATTCCGAGTTAAAGGTAGAGGACCTGATTTAAATAAAATTTGCATTTGGCTTGAATGACCCCCACCTCAACATCACAGTGTCACAGGATATTTAGACTGATTTTGATCCGAAAGCTAAAATATAATTTTGGAACCCATCAAATACTTGTGACTTAATACTGTCACCAAATGGAGTGTTTTTTGCTTATAAGAGCCAAACAAACACCTTTGAGCCCTAAGATTTCACAGCTTAAATGAGAAAAATAGTATCATTTCTTCAGATACCAAAATTTGACCACTTCTGGGGACAAAGCTATTATTATCAGGCATGATCAGATCTAGCTTTAATAGTAATTCTCGCAATTCGCATACAGTGCGCCTCCAGCGGGTTACCCTTGGCAATCCAATTTTTTGACCGCATCGCCATCCAACTAACAATTGGATACCCGCAAGTAGTGTGATTATAGTGAAATGTGTACTAAACGCAGCTTTTGTGTGATTGAAAGAAAGTCAAAGGGTTTACTTATTGTAAATAGCCGTTTTAATGTTCATTTGGCACGCAACCGACCTTATGACAAACTAAATGATCAGTGCAGGCGTTGGATTCGACTTTTTCCCATGATGCACAATAAAATATTGACTCTCCTAGGCAATCGTTGGCAGTGCGAAATGCGAGAATTGAAATTATATTTGGTGCATTACTTTGAAGTAAATTTACTTTTTGTATTTTTGAATTTGTTGAATACATTTTGTTCCAGAATTCATTCGATTAGTTCCTGATTTTCTTCCACTCAAAAACCTATTGTGTTTTTCAATTGGTTAAATATCCTCTTAGCATCACCTATCGTCGATATAAAAGCTAATGGAACATATAGATGATAGTTTGTGAATTTCAAGAGAAATGCAATTTGCACCGGGAGGTCAGTCTGACTGGGAGACAGTGCTCTGTATGTCACAGTCAGCTTTGTATTCTATCTGGAAAAGCCAAAAAAATATATATACTCGGGTCACAGATATCAATAGGTAAGTAAATGTAGTGAATGGGAAATTGCAAAGCTTTTGTTGTTTTCTTACCGGGGTCAAATGAACCATGGAGAGATTGGTATTCAGGTTTTAGTCAATAGCTGGTTATATACAAATTAAATCCCGAATTGAGTTTGGAATTAAATCCAGCAAGTGACCCCCCTGAGAGTAGAACCGAGGACCCTTAGCTCCAGAGGTACATGTAAGCTTGCTAATCACTAGACCATGCATGCCACTTTCTCTTTAAATTAAAGACAAATCAACTAGTCTATCGATTTTGTCCATCACAATGTGGGTCCCCTCACATATGCAGACACTACAATGTATGACAACTATTTCACTGATATGCACACATGCAGTCCCTGTGTCAAGTGGTATAACTTATAAGCGAGAGGGAGCGGATTTGAGAGCGATTACAGCCTCACCCCCCAACTTCACCTCACTAAATTGAGATTCTGATATGTGCTATATCTCCATGCATTAGAAAATATACAGTAGAAACAAAATTTGACTACCTACTTTTAATGACATTTTATAACATGCTCTGCTAAACTTGCATATAATGTACATGTAGATCAAGGTGCTATTCTGGTCATACTAATATGGGATGGACTGCGCATATTTTCAGCCGATCCTGGCAAAATTTCTAGGGCGAAAACGTGCATGGCCATGCATTTATAGTACCAATATGCAAACATTGCCACTTGATATAGATATGAGAAGCTACATACTAAAGGTGCTCTGATTGCTGCGAGCCCTGCTGAATTATTATGATCTTCACCCTTGATATACCGTGGATGGATACCATTTGGAAAATGGTGATGTTTCTTTGGGCATTCACTTCTACAAGAAGCCCGCATAAGTCCTGTTCATCAAGACTTTTAATTGGATCTTCAACGGCAATTTTAATAAAACAAGAATTTGGGAAATCTGGAAAGATCAAAATGCAGAAAATTGCTAATTCTGGAATACCTCTTTTTCCTTCCTTTGTTCCTTTTTTTGTATCGATTAAAGGCACTTTCAGTGATTGTTATAAAGTTTAGGAAATTGTGAAAAAAAAATCAAAAATAAGATTTTTGCATGTCTGTAATTATCTACCTCATATATAGATGCCCTGTCATCTGATTGGTTTAAAAGGTGCTTTGCTTTTTGGAAATAAAATGCCTGCGCCCATTGCTCGGCCTCAGGTTGACGGGTCCGCTGCAAAACGGTTTTCGACCGTTGATAAGCACCTAGATCCAAAGTTTTCTGCATAAATCAAGATACAACATTGTGTTATAGTGATGTACAGAATTATAAGTTGGAATTATCACATTTAGTCGTGATGTGTGTCTGTTTTCATCGTGTTAGGGAAAATGCTTGAAGCGTGATTGTAAAATTGTGCCGAATTCGTAGCTGCAAGGAAAATTGTACACATCTTTGCCGACAAAAAATGGTCAAAAGTCGATTAACGGCGATCCTTTTTTGGACTCCACATCACTTCCTCAACACATGAAAGGTTGATTGCTAATTCTTGACAATTTGGGGACCCAAGTTACACAAATTGGTTAAACCAGCATGCACGCCATGACAACTGGCCTACACTCATGAGCTAACACTGATTAGGCCTGTGTTTATGACAAAAATCTAATATAGCGTATCTAAACAAATATTGACTAGCTTTTTTAATTTATTCGGAGCATGGTTGAAACTATATGCCCCTCGGCTTACGTCGAACCATACTTTTGCCCCTCGGCTTACGCCTCGGGGCATAGTATGTTTCGAGATCACCTTGGGCCTATATTTTCAAACCATGGCCCCTCATACAGTCCAATATTTGTTATACTAGATATCATACCAACATTGCAAGTTCAAGACCAAAAGAAACCTATTAAGATAAAATCAGAGATGAGGTCATTACTCTCTGTACGGACACTTACTGCAACACGTGATTCAATGGTGATTCATATTTTTGAAAACTGCGTTTTCTTTTGGTCAATTTGAACGTTGGAAAAAAGTAATTTGAGTAGAAATCACAACTTTCATTCACTGTAAGCTATCCTGCAAATTTTCACCCTTTTTATAAGGCACTGATAATTTCTTTCAATTGCCTATCTGGAAGACAGGAGGAACTAACAACCTTTTTTGTGTATAGGAATATCGATTGTTGTTTGAACTCAATTTTTAAAAAAACTTATCACACAGTCAGTATGTCCATAATTTTTTTTTCAATTCCTGTAAACCTGGATTTTAATTCACCATGCATACTCATATGGAATTCCCTATGACCTGGATCATGTTACCAGATGTTTATTATGAATAAGATCCTTTGATTCATTTCGGAATAGAATTTTCAAATTTTTTCATTGATATTGATAAGTCATAGACAAAATGCCTACTTCAATGATTTTTATAGGTTAATAAAGTCTGCATAATTTGTGGTAATTAGAGATCTACTGGTTTGAAGTGTCATTAAATTTGGTGACAAATTCTAAATTCCCCCCCCCCCAAAAAAATTCAAATTCCAAACAAATAAGGGGTCCGTGTGACAGTCATAAATTTCAAAAAATTGGGCCTTTGGGTGAAGTTAAAATATTGGGTCGTTGGGAACAAGGATTCTGAAAATGGGGTCTTAAGGGCAGTGTCCAAACCCTGGTTCTTTTTGTTTTTACACATTTTCGATTTTTTTTGAAGACCATTTTAAACATCCAAACTGTTTTTCTAGAGTTCAACAAAGGTTATCCACTGAGACAATCCTGAGCTGTATTTTTTGCCGATTTAACACAGCATTGACCATTTAAAGTCACAAAAACTGAAAACTGCTTGGTCTAACGTCGGGAATTAAGCACACTCACCGCCGTCAGTGCAGCTACGCGCACCATCGCTTGCGCGCGTAATTTTTTGCGGCTAATGAATCGTGCGCGTGTTTTTATGGGATGTACTTTTTGCGCTAACGCATCTTGGAAAAACGAAAAATAATATTTGACAATGTAAACAAGCGCTAATTTAGACCAGATTGAAATTTCAATTTCTTCAATTTCTGGAGTTAGAGAACAACATAATGTTTGATTCATAGTTGCATAAAGTGTATTTTCATCACTTGCACAACATACGACTCATTTTGAGTTCAAAGATACAGTATTTGAAAAGAGACAGCTTGAAATTGCGTGAAAAAGTCACTTTTTTACTAAACACAGTGTTCTCAATGTTTCCATTTTCGCAAATTTGGCAATTTATTCAGACAAGATACTCCAAAAATACCGAGTAAAGGTAATTTTAATCTTTCCCTAGATAGCAATCGACTTCTCTAGGGACGTTTTTGCTCGTCTCATTTTTCAGTTTTTTTTTTCGATTTCTAACTAAAGTATTCTCCAATATAATACTCAAATTTTGTGAAACGAAAAGTAAAAAATCACCTTTTTTGACATTTTTCCTTATTATTTCGAAATTAAGCTCTATTTTTTTAAAATGAAAAAAACCGTCCCTAGACAAATTTTCTTGTTTCTAAAAAATAACATAAGAAATCATTAAAATCAAATTGCTTTTGTTTTATGCTATCTGAAAATTGTTTGGGGCAAATCTTGTTTTTAGTAGTTTATTCTCAAATAAAGCGGAAGTTTTACATGATCTGATGCCATCATCGGGTTTCTCGTCCAATTTTCTTTCTACAATGTATACTTTTACATACATAATTAAAATATTTGTCAAGTTAACAAACCCAAATGGATACTCGGAAACTCAAGGTTCACCGCCCCCCTAACAGCCTTACATATGTGTCACCTCCAAAATAAGGAGTGCCTCCCGGGGTTTATGGCAAAAATATTTAATCAAGACCATTAAATTTGGGATGTTGAGGGCAGTGTCACCAAAGAGCAATTAGAAAATGAATAATCTTACCTGGAAATGTTGAACTCTCTTCATGTAGGGAGAATTGTACAAGATTCCTGCCTGAATTGATGTAGCGGTCAAACAAATGAGACTGTATGTAGATGTTGTTTGATTATTTACTGTAACCATTGATGCCAAGTGGCCTATAAAAACCATTCAGATTCAACTACATCATCTTTAAAAAAGAGGTAGTGCTCTCCTGAAAACTCTCAATGTCAAATTAAGGATAGTATTCAGGGGAGAATTTTAGAACATTTACCACTGCAATGGACATCATAAAATATCTTTCGAGTTGCAATACGTATCCCTCTCCTATAATGCATTTAGGAGAGTCTGCTGGCGATTGAATCAAATGCACTTGAAGACTGTAGGGGAGCGATCCTCTCACTTCCCAAAGACATTGTCCAATCCACCTTTTCAAAACGTTTTCAAAGATGTCAAAGATCTGCACTTTCTTGAGCATATATGAAATCAGCATTAATAATGCATTCAAATGAATCCAACCAACTCGAGTCTAAATGTCCATTCATACTTCAATGCACTGCAATGTAGTGAAAATGGATGAAAACCATCTCTGACTCAACACAGCAGGAGCACAATGCAATTGAACTGTGTTGCTGCTGTGCTGAGTCAGAGGTGGTTTTCATCCATTTTCACTGCACTGCATTGCAGTGAAGTATGAATGGACCTTTAGGTCAGTGGTTTTTGAGTTGGCTTCCTATAACCTGTAGTAATTTTGGAAAGCCACAAATCTCCTGGATTTCCAGAAAAGTGCGCCCCATTTTTTTTAAAACTGGATGAGTTTTTACATATTTAGAATGCTTACAAAAGATGTATTAAAGCCACTATCAGTCATTTTTTTTCCGAAATTCAAAATGCCCATTTGTCTCTAAATTGCCAGTGTTAGGTCATATCAACACCTTATATTACTTTCTTTTGTGAAAAACAGACACTTAAGCATTTTAAAGCGGATCCCAACTTTTATTAGTGAACAAGGCATAAAATCAAAATTTCTTGACAAGTACGGCGTGTTATGCTTAGCCACTTACAGGACTTTACTACAACAATTTCCAATACAACCATACAAAAAAATGGACTTTGATGAAAAATAGGGTGTGCGATTTGTTTACATTGTGAAGAAATCAGTGGCTTTAAATCACAACTGAAGTGAGTATAAGCCCACAATGCCATCCTTATGTATAAAAAATGATTTGGTATTTTTCTGTTGTGCATGCCAGAAAATTCAAGCATGCCTCTCTATGGGGCTCTGATTAGGACAGCAAACCAAGTTCAAAATTGTTCTGTTTTTCTTTTCTGTTCGTTTCTCCAATAAATCTTCCAAACATTCTCAGTAGATGTTATACAAGCAATCAGGTGCAAATTTGTAGAAATTTGCATCCTCAAAAAATTCCTTGTGTCTCTTTATAAGGGTTAAGAATATAAGATGGCAGTCAAGCGTACCAATTACTTTTGCTCCCTGCAGCACTGTGAATTGCCCTGATTGCTAGCTTAGCATTGACAGAAATGAACCTTGGCCATCCAGCATGCATGCACATTATGCACATCAACCCAACATGTTGATGGTCTATACACACTGTGGTATTAATTGTGTTAGCTTGACGTAATCATAGTAAATTGACCGCACATATTAAAAACAATGAGAACCAGAATGAATCTCAGGTAAAAATTCAAATACTTTTCAAATAGGTATGTGTTCAAACAGAGTTCAAATAAACACTAGCAAATTTAACATTTACAAAATATCAGTGAATGCTTTGTGCATGAGATGATGAGTTTGAGCTGTTTTTACCTCTCAGCCATTATGAATGGCCATGGACTATTGTCGTGATCAGGTCTCGTCTGTGTGTGTGCAGAAACTTGTCTTGATGTGCATGTGTCAGATATTTGTTGTGTGCGATATCTCAAGAACCTTAGGTGCCAGAGTCTATGATATAATTGAATCTTTATGATTAGCTCATTGCAGGACGGTATATGAGATAGCCCTCTGAGTAACCAATCAGAAAATAGTGGTTCTAATTTCTCTGTAATCCATACCACCTTTCTTACAGTATCTCTGATTTGCCCATTACCTTCCAAGTAGAGAATAACCGATATGATCGGTATTTTTGAAATCGGGCCGATTATGACCTTATCGGTATCTGATCGGTATCGGCAAAATTATCATTTTTTACCGATTTTTCTATACCGATTAAGTTCATATCAAAGAGGTCCAAACTTGAATTAAAATTGTTCCAAACTGATGGCCAAACGGTGAAAATAAATCGAAACTGAAACAATAAATTTATTGTTTTAGATACACAGGGGTGTGTATGTTGTTCCTAACTATTCGTCATTTTAGTGGTTTACCTAAATCGATCTTCTACTTACTGGCAGCTTCTGGCTGTCGAAAACAGCGATGATAATGAAAAAAAAAACACAGAAAAAAATCGGAATCTGAATAGGAATGAACTGATTTGAAATTTTAAAATCTGTAATCGGTATAACAGATATTAGGGTGATTGCCGGGAGCGGGCTGACGTCACATCGCGGTGAAAACAATTAAAGGGGAAGCCCAGGGAATCCCCGAATCGCTGTGAAAAATGTGTGTGGTGAAAAACAAAACTGCGCAAATTGCTTCTTTAAGTTCACTGCACATCGTATGACACTATGCTTGCAGTGCGCATCAAATTACGCACGTTGTTGCCATGCCATTGCCAAGCAGATTTTGTTGAACTCCCGGATGTCCGCTCCTGGCTATAGGTAGGCAGGTAGTGCCCCCGGGAGTTATACTTGTTTGAAAGCTGACCCTTGCAGACTTCTACACCAAGTTTGCAGAAGAATGACCTTTGACTGAAATTTTGTCAACAAATTATTCACTGCACACTTAAAGAGACATGAGGAGATTTCCAGAAAGAAGCACCCCCAATTTTTCCTTGAACCCTGGTTTTTTACATATTTGGAATGCTTACCAATATATTAGATCACACCTGAAGTGAATAAGCCGATTATGTAATAAGATGATGATTTAGTAGTTTGTCGTGCACGACAGAAAGTCAAAGCATGGTTTTCTATGGGAACGATTACGATAGCAGGCAAGTTCAAAACAAGGTTTGTGGCTTTCTTTGAACTACCTGTTTTCATTTTAAACCTTCAAAACGTTCTCGGTAGGTGGTCTACAACCAATCCAGTGAAATTGAGAGAAATTCGTATCCTAAAAAAATCTCCTCCTGTCACTTTAATGTTACTGTGTACATGTATAGTCGCCATCACAATTCCTTTTTTGGAAATAAGCGTCTACATACGCATGTGAGAGTTACTGGGTGTAACACGAATCTATGTATTTCCTTTGCGTGTTGTCATGGTTCTGTTTGGTGGGAATGCTGGCGTAGTCTTGACACAGAAAAAAGAAATTATGGCAGTATATTTGATGTATTTTGTAGATACTGCATTCTTTCGTGGAGAACAAAAAAAATCCACTTCCAAAGTTTTTATCTACAGGACTCTTTTGTTTATTTGAAAGACCCCATCCCTATTTCTCATTTTCTTTATCAAACTCATATCACACCGACACATTCATGACAGCCAGTAAAAATTCACTGACCATCAAGGATTTGCTAGTCCGATGATCTACCAACTGATCTGATGGGTAAGATGAGAAAGAGCAGGGTTGAACTCAGAGGGTGTTTTGAATCAATCCCATAATGCATTGCAATGTGCCTATACTGTACTGTACCAAATGCATCTGTACTTAGGGACAAAAAGTGTTCCAAAAGTTCAAGAACTACAAGATATTCATGAGCATGTGAAAAATTACCTAAGTACACACGCTTTGTGGGCTAAAATGAGCCTAAAAGTCAGGTTTTTTATGTGTTAGGAATAGGATTTTGTGGGATCACATGACCCTATTGAGGTGAAATTTCCCAATACTGGTGCATTGTGGGATTGACTCAATACACCCTCTGGTTGAACTGAAGGCCTATGGATATAACATCACTGCTCTCCCCAATCTGACCCATTAGCATTAGAGTTGGTGTGATGGGTATAATGTAATTACGCCAAATATCTCTCTGACTTTCTTCTCCACATTAATGTAATATTATTCAAGATGAACAGCTGTTCCTTGAAAAGCAAGACGTGCAAGCCAAGTCACTACAAACAAATCTGCTCTCGGAGGACTACTGGATATTTTGCGCTCCATATGGTACTAGTACAAATAAATTACAAGTCACGTTCTTAAGTGCACAAGACTCGCTTGAATTTCAAGTAAGATCAGCATTCATGTTTTGGTGTGTGTTGATTTCATGATAATTCCACAGTATGGAGACTTAATTACAAATATAGACACTGTGCAATACATGTATATCACATTCACACTTCAAATTTGTGGTTTCCATGAAATTGTCCTTGCCCTATGGTAGAAATAAAAAGAGTAAACATCACTAACAGCTGTGAATTGAAGTATGAAGGGATGTACAACTTTATTGTGTCATAGCATTGTTCAATGTCAACAAATTAATTTCCTAAAAGTACAGGTGTTTGACTCCATGGATGCAAATGGTCTCTTTTATTGTTAGAACAATTTTGACAACTGATATGAAATCAGAAAAAATCCATTGTTCATGTAGCACTGAGCACTAGCAACTAAAAACAAATAATGTGCATGTTGCCACTTTTTGTTGTGTCGCCTGCCTTAGGGCAGGAAGACACATAGGGATCACTTTGTCCACTGTTGTTCATGTCTGTTGTTGTTGTCTGTTGTTGTTGATGTCTTGCCTTGTTGACCATGTGAAAAAGGGTTAACATTTGCCCGTAATATATCCATACTTCGATTGAATTAAACCAAACTTGAGTCATAGATGCAACATGGGATCCCTCATTTGTTGATGAGGTCAAAGGTCACACATCAAGGTCAAAGGTCACATACCAAGGTCAAAGGTCACATACCAAGGTCAAAGGTCATGTGAGGTCAAGTTGTAAGATATGCTAAAATAAAATTGACCTCAAATGAAAAGTTGAAGTTAAATTGGAACCAAACTTGATTTATTGGGATTAGATGCAAACTCTTATTTGTTTATGAGGTCAAAGGTTACATATCAAGGTCAAAGGTCATATGAGGCCTATACAAACCGCGATGGCAGGCGACACATGCAGTCCGAGGACCGATGTGTTTTTTTTCTTACCATGATCATCACCTGGGGTGACTAACAAGCTTGGTCATAATATGGAGAAGGGATTTGGCAATTACCAAATTTTGGTTGGATGGTAGAGGGGGCACTCTTCCTCCAGATATAAAACACTGGTTGTATTGTCAACTAAAACAAGTCATAGTTTAAAAAAAATAAATAAAATAATGACAATACCAACAACAACATAACAAAAACAAAGGAAAGCATTATGTTGAAGTAACTGTTATTAAACATAAAATAAAATGGTTTTCTGTGAAAAAAGCCAGGTAATCCTCCTGTACAGGGAACACAATAAGAAAAAATATCAGGACAACCCTAAATTTAACTGCAAATAATTCTTATATTCTTAAGAGTTGCGTATAATTGGAAAAATCAAAATCGCGCCGAAGTCCGTGTCAACAGAACTCATTAGTTCGTTTAGCTGGAGTATAGTCCACATCGGTGCCAGCTCGCGTGCTGACTGGCAGAGAGTGAAAAAAAAGATGAGAAAGAGAGAAATAAATGTATGGCAGTTGTGCGTGGGAGGATCACTGCCGGCTAGGGACCATCTTGGAACTGACTTAAAGAAGCTGATTATAATGATATTGTGTCCATATGGTAAGGTGTTTTAGGAAAAAGGAGTTTATGGTGGTGGGTTTTGCCATGAGACTCTTGGTGTGGGGTTTTAAATTTGTTTGTCAATTAATATATTAATTAAGGAAGACAAACTCAAATCAAATCAAATTTATTTCATCTCAACATCAAAAATACAATCAAATACAATATAATTATACACAATAAACAATAATGGTGGATGAGGACACTGCTAAATCCCTAGCGTGGGGTTGCAGTGCCCTTGAAACAATAGGTTACTGTAAAGTATATAGAATAGGGTGGATGTACGAACATTCTCCAGGAACTCTACTTGATCTTATTAAATGCAAAAAAATACAAAAGAAAATTAGTAAAAATAAATTGCATTAGAGTAAAATAATAATAATAATTGTGTATGCATGATTAGGACTGCATTTTGTTTTATCTCCTTGGGTGTGAATTTCCATAGGGCATGTAGTTGATGTTGTCAAATTTGAAATTAAATTGTGGTGCTTACATGTATATACATTTGTATCATGGGGATAATAGGAGTGGAAAGGTGCTGCAAGCTGTGCTTGCAATAACAGAGACTGGAAAACACAATATTTGTTTTAATTTGATTTCTCATCTTTTTGTGTGGTTATGTGATTTGAACTCACCCATCTTTTGCATCAACCGATTTCTACATCTCTGGTCCATGTGAGCTTCAAATACCTGCAGAAGTTTAAACTTTGAAGTATTTACCTCCCCCTCCCCCTCCTGCACGAAAGGATAATTATTTTTGAAGGAAATTTAAGAGGAATTCAGAGGTAGCATTGGAATTGGTGTAGGAAGTGGTGAAAACTTGCTGAGATTGAAAATATCCTAAAAATGTCAAACTTTATATAATTTTTCTTTGGTCCAATTTATTTTTACGTACTTAGCAATGATTTTTGATTTCTTAATCAAGCTTTCTGTGCTTTGGTATAGCGCTATACAATTGACCCAATCAAGGTTAATTATATTAAGCAGTGGCGCGCTTTTCAATATGATCTAACAATGTTGTAAAGAAGTTCGTTTGTGAATGGGTGTGATACCCCATTAACAGAATTCTGTCAGTAAAATTTGCTTTTCGTCGGTAAATATGTAGACTTGACGACAAAATCTGAATGTACAAACGATATAGGTAGAATATTTTGATGAAATCATTCTTTTTGTATTTTTTTCCAAAAAAATGGTAAAAAAGGTACTGTGTTATTATCATTATACCCCGAACATTAATTAATATACAGTACACCACTTTGGTGGATGAGCATACTGTAACTGATAATGATACCATGGCGCCATTGTATACAAAAACAAACAAAACCTGTGCTGAAATCAGGACATGCAATTGTAACCTTATCTCTGCTATTTGATGAGATTTTGCATCTGAAAGTACAGTAAAGGTGAATCAGGAGATTGTTGTTAGAAACTACACTCCGGGCACAGGCCCGGGCAGAAGTGTTGATGCACTATGATTGAATAAAATCTCCAATTCCAATTGCATAGATTGGTAGCTTTCGTTCATTCAGTGTATTTAGAAAGCACACCCTCTGTTTTTAAGATGAATTTTGACACCCAGAGCATTGACACAAGGGCCAGATATGATCACTCATTGTATAACATTGAACTTTGTTCTTGGTAGATGAGAATATTATAGGTCATAGTTACATGACAAGTCCTGAACTCTATACATGAGTTAAGTCATCGCAATCTATCCTGCCCAGCTGTTGCAAGTACTTTGAATTATTCAAGCCCTCTCTTGTCGTAAGCGGAAGCTCTGCCAAGAGTCCATCTCATCAGCTGATTTCAGAGGCCTTGCTGGGCAAAACACATGCATGGCCTGTATATTTTCAAGGTTCTATACAGGTAGTTTTTGTCATGTGCAGTGTGGATAGGGCAGGCCGTGTTGTCTTCGGTGCCCGAGGGACCTGACCACCCACGCACAAATGATGCATGAGGATTGTTTATTATTTATGATAAATATGCCTGGTGGATCAGTTCCGAAGACCTGAATTTAATAGAGCCGTCACGGTTTCTGTCCATTGTTTCACCTTTTCAATTGGCCTAAAAATAACACGATCTAATCTAGCCATTGAATAAATCTTTACCAAGTGGTGGGCTAAAAATTGAATGGGACTAAATGGTTTTACAACATATGGTTGGCTACAGACTCCAATTAAATAAAAAAAACAGGAAAAAATAGAAAAGCCATATGATGAATAGGCTTAACATCAAGACTCATCAATTTTAATGAGGACAACAACAAGAACGCATGCATACAGTTCAACACCACTGATTTATATTATAAAATTGACACGGTCATGTATGTCACGAGTTATAAATTTTCACAATCAACAAAGTACTCAATTCCATTAACCCTGACTGCCTTGGGGTTTCTAGTGCCTATTTCCCGAGAGGAAGGAAAGGGGTAAAGGGGATAGAAGCTAAACGAAACCTGAGTTCCCTCCTGGCGGATTCTAACCGGGGGCCTCCGCCCACCATTCCATTGACGGCAGGCATGGCAAGCCACAAAGGAGTCGCTGGCCCGGCCAGCGATTTCGTGCCCATATGAAGGGGTTGGTGCGATACGTCCATCGCATCTTCTGGACTTAGTGCATTTTCCTTCTCCCACTCAGCTTGCATTGAGTTGGTTTTGAGGTGTAAGGGTAAAATGAACCATGGAAAGGATTCAAAGGAATTATGCAGTGGAAGCAACCCTTACATATTCTGAGATTTTGATGTGCTGGCATTGTTCATGCATGTTTAAATCCACGCTGTGAAATGAATAAGAAGTGTAATTTAAATGAAAATTTATATAGGTGATTAATCAATTATTGTGAGAGTTTTTTGCATCAGTTTTATTGTACACCGTGTGCTATCATCAGTAGATATCTAACATATTTAGATATAGCTCACATAGCTCAGTCCATTAACACACTGAGTGCTATCATCATTAGATAGCTACACATAGTTCAGATATCTCACATAGCTCATCCATTACACACTGTGTGCTATCCATCAGTAGATAGCGCACATAGTTAGATTTCTCATCATAGCATCAGTCCATTAACCACTTCGTTGCTAGCTCAGTAATAGCTACACATAAGTTTAGATATCTCACATAGCATCATCATTACCCTGTGTGATGCTTAATTAATCATTAGAATAGCTACAATAGTTTAAAGATTATCTCACATAGCAATCAGTCCATTGAACTAGGGTGTGCTATCATCCGTCGATAGTACAACACATAGTTTAGATCTCTCACTTATCATCAGTCCATTAACACACTGTTGCTATTCATCAGTATATAAGCTAACCTAGCTTTTAGATATCTCTCACATAGCATAAGTCCATTAACACACTGTGTGCTATCATCAGTATATTAGCGACACATAGTTTAGATATCTCATCACATATCATCACATATCAGTAGATAGCTACACATAGATTGATATCTCACATACCATCAGTCCATTAATACACACCCTTGTAGCATCGTTCATTAACACCGGAGTACTATCCATCAGTAAGTAACTACCATGATATCTCATACAGCAGTTCATTAACACTGTGCTATCATCAGTAGATAGCTACACAAGTTTAGTATCTCCCCATAGCACAGTCCATTAACCACTATGTGCTTTCATCGGTAGATAGCTACACATAGTTTAGATATCTCACATAACATCAGTCCATTAACACACTGTATGCTTTCATCATGTGATAGCTACACTAGATTGATATCTCACTAGCATATTCCCATTAACACTCGGCTTTCATCCGTAGCCTAGCTACACATAGATAGATATCTCACATAGCATCAGTCCATTAACACACTGTGTGCTATCATCAGTAGATAGCTCCAACATAGATAGATATCCATATACATCAGTCCTTGAACACGTGCTATCATCAGTAGATAGCTACCAGTTTAGATAGCTCACATAAGACAGTCATTAAACCATACTGTGTGCTATCATCATAGATAGTCTACACGATACTTTCTTGAGATATCTCATATAGCATCGTCCATTACACCCTGTGTGCTATCATCATAGATAGCTACACCTGATTAGATATCTCATATCGTATCATCCATTAACATGTGTGCTGTCATCAGTGATAGCTACACATAGTTTTAGATTCCTCACATAGCATTCATTCCATTAACATACTGTGGTGCTATCATCATTAGATTGCCTACAGCATAGATTAGATATCTCACATAGAATCACATTCCATTAACACACTCTGTGCTATCATCAGTAGATAGCTAACACATAGATTAGACATCGACATAGAATCAGTCCATTAACACACTGTGTGCTATCCTCATATATAGTACACATAGTTTAGATATCTCACATAGCATCACATATACTAGATAGCTACACATAGATTAGATATCACATATAGCATCATCCATTAACACACCCTGTGCTAGCATCAGTTCATTAACACACTGAGTACTCTCATCAGTAGATAGCCATCAGTTCATTACACACTGTGTTCTTTCATCGGTAGATAGCTACACATAGTTTAGATATCTCACATAACATCAGTCCATTACGACACTATGTGCTATCATCAGTAGAATACTCACATAGTTTAGATATCTCACATAGCATCAGTCCATTAACACACTGTATGCTATCATCAGTAGATAGCTACACATAGATTAGATATCTCACATGCATGTCCATTAACCGCTCGGATTCATCAGTAGATAGCCTACCA
This sequence comes from Ophioderma brevispina, assembly GCA_023653785.1. Taxonomy (NCBI): domain Eukaryota; kingdom Metazoa; phylum Echinodermata; class Ophiuroidea; order Amphilepidida; family Ophiodermatidae; genus Ophioderma; species Ophioderma brevispina. The sequence goes on from JAMKCH010069663.1 coordinate 92,944, forward strand.
TAGATTAATATCTCTCACATAGCATAGTCTAGTTAACACACCTGTGTGCTATCATCAGTAGATAGCTACGCATAGATTAAACATCTCAATAGCATTATCCATTAACACACTGTAATGCTATCATCAGTAGATAGCTACAGCTGGCTATACATAGTTGTAGATGATCTCAATAGCATCAGTCCATTAGCACACTGTGTGTGCTATCACATCTCTTGTAGCATAGTTTAGATCTGATTTGTCATTGCAAGTATAAAAATAGATGAACTTTAGTAACCTTTAGAATATCAATCATGGCCAGGAAGCAGACAATAGGTTGTATTTTACCCAGCATCTACATCAGTAAATAAGTAATTTGTTGTAAGTTAAATCAGGTCTTTTCCAGTGTTTTACTTGCAATGCCAATTTTACACTTCCCATTTTGAGGAAATGGTCATTTTACATTTTTTTATCCAGTTTGTGTTTTAGTTCAAACAGATCAAACAATCATTAGAAGTGTGACAACGATAAGGGGCAAAAATCAATGATTCCTTGACTGTGCTTAACAAAAATTAAACATATTGAATTTATAACCATAAGTTATCAGTGGTTTCCATTGACACATTAGGGCTGCATAATGGTTGTTTTGCTGCACTTTTAAAGGTGCAAGAGAGATTTCAATAACAGGTGTCCCTAAAAAATGTGCAAATTCTGAATTTGGCATGGTGTATTAAAGCTTTCTATCAAAAATATCCCCTCTGAAAGGACTCAGTGAGAAAACGATTTCTTTAGTCAAAAATCAATGAATTTTTCCATTCCCCTATAGGTGAAATTCAACCTATGTTTGCTATTGAAAGATCACAATACAAATTAACCTTTTGTTTTTCTTTCAAGTTATTTCTCTAGTCAAATAAAATTGAGGGAACTATGAAAATATGGATTGCCCTTTGTATCATTGCACCTTTAAAATCATCATTCTCACCATGATACTATGTAAAATTGCCTTTGAAGTGTGGTCTGAAGGAATTAAATAGAGTTTTGAATTACTGCAAATGTGGTTTGTTTTCAAAGAGTAGCCTCTATTAATGCATTGCTTATTATAAATCTACTTTTCGGATCCATGTGCCTTTAAAATTTTGTACTGATGGTGTATCTTGTTTTCCAAAATTTTCATATGATTTTTGATGACCAGGGTGTTTCAGGTAGGGCATAGCTCACAGAGCTGCATGGCCAAAAGACCAAGATTGTAATGTCTGCAGTAACGATACAGGTTTTTGATCAAGGCTAAATTTGTATTTAAATGAATCAAACGTACAATAGGTACATGGTTTGCACTAGGTAGTTTGGCGTGCGGCGTCCTTTGTAGCCGATTTTAAAAAATTTTACGCCCTTCAGAGGAATGGACCCCATTCATTTGCCACAATCTACCATTTTGTCAGAGGAGAGGTTCCAAGTTGTGGTCAAAATACAATGTAGCTACATAGTATTTTCAACCCATGGTTTATTTATGACCTTGGTTTTCCCTAGTATTATCTCAATGTACTTATCAAAGGTCATGGTTTTGTCTTATAGTGAACACACACTATAGAATATAAAATACAATTATGCAAGAGGCATGACTTCAAGTGATTTGAAAATCAGTTTTTTCTTGTATCTGTTTGTGTGTGTGTTGTGTGTTGGTGTAATACTCCCTCATGCATGCACGTACCACCCACCTTTACTTAATTTGGTTCATTGAAAACATGAAAAAATATGAAAAGGCCAATATGCTAATAGGCTGAACACACTCAGTAATTTTAATAGGATAATAAACAGAGAAACGAATTGCATACCAGGTTACACCAACTGATTTTATATTATAAAAGAACACGGTAATGTATAGTTTATAAATTTCACATCACAAGTATCAAATTCATTAAAGACATGAAAAGGATTTCAACAAGGAATTAGGCAGTGGAAGCAACCCTTCAACATGATTCTGAGATTTTGATGTGCTGGCATTGTTCATGCAATTTTTTTAAATCCAACCCGTGAAATGAATAACGAAGTGATAATTTTAAAAGAACATTATAAAAAATAGGTGATTAATCGAGAGTCTTGTTAGATTTTGCATCAGGTTTTATTGTCACGTGTGCTTCATCAGTAGATATCTACCAGAGTTTAGATTCTCACATAGCATAAGTCCATTAACACACTGTGTGCTATCCTCAGTAATAGCTACACATAGTTTAGATCATCTCACATAGAATATTCATTACACACTGTGGTGCTATCATCAGTATATATAGCTACCATAGTTTAGATATCTCACATAGCATCCCCATATCAGTAGATAGCTACACATAGATTAGATATCTCACATAGCACAGTCCATTAACACACCCTGTGCTAGCATCAGTTCATTAACACACTGAGTACTATCAATCAGTAGATAGCATTCAGTTCATTAACACACGCTGTGCTATCCTCAGTATATAGCTACCAAGTTTAGATATCTCACATAGCATCATCTCTTAACACACTATTGTGCTATCATCATAATAGCTACACTAGTTTCGATATCTATTCATATCCATCATCCATTAACACACTGTATGCTATCATCAGTAGAATAGCTACACATAGTATTCATATTCTCACTAGCTAGTCCCATTCACTCGGATTCATCAGTAGAATAGCTACACATAGATTAGATATCTCACATAGCATAGTCCATGACCCACTGTGTCTATCATCAGTGATAGCTACACAAGATTATATATCTCATATAGCATCAGTCCATTGACACTGTACTATCATCAGTAGATAGCTACAACAGTTTAGATAGCTCACATAGCAAATCAGTTCATTACATACTGTGTGCTAGCACATCATTAGATAGCACCTAATTTAGATAATCCTCCATAGCATCAGTCCTTAACACCTGTGTGCTATCAATCATAGATAGCTACACCTAATTAGATATCTCATATAGTATCAGTCCATTAACACTGTGTGCTGTCATCAAGTATATATCTACACATATTTTAAATATCGCACATAACAATCAGCTCATTAACATGCTGTGTGCTATCATCAATTATATTAGCTACACATAGATTGATATCTCACAATAGAATCAGTCCTTAACACACTCTGTGCTTATCATCAGTAAGATAGCTACAACATAGATAAGACCTCGACAGAAAGCATCAGTCCTTCACCACACTGTGTGCTATCAATCAGTAGATAGCTACACATAGATTAGACATCTCACATAGTCATCAGTCCATTAACACACACTGTGTGCTATAATCAGTAGATATCACACATAGAAATTAGATCTCACATGGCATCAGTCCATTAACACACTGTGTGCTATCATCAGTATATTACTACACCTAGTCAGGATATCTCACATAAGCATCATCGCATTAACACACTGTGTGATATCATCAGTAGATAGCTACACATAGTTTAGATATCTCAAACCCTGTGTGCTATCATCATTAGATAGCTATACACATAGATTGATATCTCATATAGCATCAGTCCATTAACATACTGTGTGCTATCATCAGTAGAAGCTACACATAGTTTAGATATCTCACCTAGCATCATCTATTCCCACACTGTGTGCTATCATCAGTAGATAGCTACGCATAGATTAGACATCTCACATAGCATAAGTCCATTAACACACTGTATGCTAGCTCAGTAGATAGCTACCGTGTCTATACAACTAGTTTAGATCTCACATAGCATCAGTCCATTAGCACACTGTGTGCTATCACATCGCTGTAGTCATTAGTTTTAGATCTGATTTTGTCCATTGCCAGTATAAACATGATAGATTAGTAACCTTTAAATACAATTCCATGAGCCAGACAAATGTTTTGTATTTTTACCCGCATTTCTACATCAGGGTAAATATAATTTTGTTTAAAAATGGAAATCAGGTCCTTCCAGTGTTTTACTTGCAATGGCCAATTTTACATTACACTTCATTGATGAAATGGCATTTAAAAACCATTTTTATCCAGTGTGTGTTGAGTTCAAACAGATCAATACAATCATTAGCAGTGGTACAAACGATCAGGGCAAAAAGCATGATGCTTGACTGTGCTTACATATGAATTTATACCATAGTATCAGTGGTTTCATTGACACATTAGGCTGGCCCCCCATATGGGTTTTTTGTTTTTTCTGCACTTTTAAAGGTGCAAGGAGAGATTTCAAATAACAGGGTGGTCCCTAAAACATGTGCACATTCTGAATATTGCACTGGTGTTTAAAGCTTTCTATCAAAAATATCCCCATCTGAAGGACTAGTTGAGACGATTTCTTTAGTACAAAATCGAATTTTTCTCATTCCCTATAGGTGCAAAATTGAGTCCTATGTTTGCTATTGAAATATAAGCATTACAAATTACCTGTGTTTTCATTCAGTTATTTCTCTATTCACATAAAATTGAGGGAATCTATATGAAAATATGGTGACCTTGGAATTAATCATTGCACCTTTAAAATCAGTCATTCTCATCATGAATACTATGTAAAATTGCCTTTGAAGTGTGGTCTGAAGGAATTAAATAGAGTTTTGAATTACTGCAAATTTGGTTTGTTTTCAAAGAGTAGCCTCTATTATCATTGCTTGGTTATAAAATTCTACTTTTCAGGATCCATGTCCTTTAATTTTTTGTACTGATGGTGTGATCTGTTTTCAAATTTTCATATATCTTTGTGACATTGTGGTTTTAATTCATAGCAATATGCTCACAGAGCTGCATTGGCCCAAAAGACCAAGATTGTAATGTCGCAGTACGAGACAGGTTTTGGATCATAGGCTAAATTTTTATTTAAATTACGCAAACGTACAATAGGTCATGGTGGCACTAGGTAGTTGGTAGTGCGCGTCCTTGTAGCGCCGATTTGTAAAGAAAATTTAACGCCCTTCAGAGAATGGACCCATACATTTGCCCAATCTACACATTTTGTCAGAGGAGAGGTTCCAGTTGTGTCAAAATACAATGTAGCTACTATAGTATTATTCCCCCCCATGGTTTACTTATTACCTTGGTTTTCCCTAGTATTATCTCAATGTACTTTATCAAAGGTCATGTTTTGTCTTATAGTGAACACACTATAAGATATAAAATACATTTATGCAAGAGGCAGGACTTCATTGATTTTAATCATGTTTTTTTTTCTTGTATATGTGTGTGTGTGTGTTTGGGTGTATACGCACTCATGCATGCACGTACCACCTTTACTTAATTTGGTTCACTCGATATCTTCAAGAAAATATTTCAAAATTTCAGTTGATGCTGATGTGTGTATTTTGAATAATATTTGAACTCATTTTTCACAATTTCCAAGATTGGACTAAATGAATCAGATTGATTTACAAATTTGCAAAATTTGACTGCTGTAAAAAAAGGGTCAGTCCTGTTCCATGCTCATCTAGGCAAAGAATTTCTTGCTCTAAAATAAATTTGTAGTGCAGTGATACAAATTCAGCAGGAATCATATCCAAGTACGCATTGGTTTGTTTCACATAAGGTCAGTGCCTCATTGACAGGACGAACTGCAGAGCATTGACAGTAATATATCTGTGTGACTCATTTCCAATAATACAAGTTGGTTGCATTTACAAAACTCCACCCACATGGCTATTACTGACTAATGGTAATAATAACTATTCTGAAATTAAGTAGTCTGAGAGGGTAGTCTGAGAGAGCAGAAATAATTAATAAAAAATATTACAGACAATAACAGGTACATTTATATTTGTTTAGGAGTTATTCACTCTGGCCTCATAATTTAAAGACTGATTACGCATGCGCAAACGGAATCTCATAAGGTAATGGTGCATAATTTAGTTGATCAATGACTATATGCTTAATAGCTCCTTTTTAAACAGTTTCATTATGTTGAATTTAAATTTGTATTTCATGATTTCTGATGTCTTCTTTTTTGTGGGCCACAAGCAATGCTAGAAGGACCACTAGTTAGTGTTCAGCTGTAAATGGTAAACCTGATAGGCAAGGCGGCCTGTGTGTTATATTCTATGAAAATAGAGAACTCGAAAGCTTAGAACCTCGAAATTCTAGTTGTGGGCCACCAGCTATAGCTGGCAGGACCACTTAGCAATCCGTTGTGTGTGTATGTGTGTGTGGATGTGTGTGTGTCACAAATTTGTTAATTTTTTTTTAACCATCAATTCATTGAATTGATGGTTATTGCTATCGAGAGCGGCATGTCTTATTTTCTCTTCTAGTCGGTGTCCTTTTCGTGTTATTTTGGCATTGTTTTGCACGAAGAAAAGCGTGCCTAGGTGGATGTCTAGAAACATTGGGAATCTGTTGTTGGGGCTGATTTTTAAAATTTCAGTGACGGGAGTCAGTTGCGTAACTTTTGGATCTTGTTTTGTCAAGTTTTGGAATCATTGATGACGCGCTTGTCGTCGTTCTTACTGAATGCCTATGTTATAGTGTTGAACATTTAATTTTACGGTTATAGTGGGGTTCTTCGGTCGAAATGAAACAGTGAGCATGTTTACCATATCTACAAGCATGCAAGAGGCTTACAGGGACTGAGGTCAAACAAAGTGCAAGTCATTTGACTTGAGTAGATTAGTGTTAAACAAACCAGACCACATCAACAATTTTTTGCAGCCCTTGAATTTCACATGGAAATGTGGGAAATTGATTGTGGTAAATGACTTAAAATGAGTTCTAATAATGAGACATGATTAAATATAATATGTTAAAGTAAATATGGTTATCCGAAGGAAGCCTACTTGGAATTTGAAAAATATAGATATGTTTAAAATAGTTTGTTCAAATATGTCCCCTTCCTGAGGTAAGTGTGACTATGGGCCTGTAGTAAGGTCAAATGCCTTAAAGTGGACTACAATTGATTGCTAAAACTTTCAATTGTCAATTAGTGAAATGGTTTACTGAAAGAGGTATTACCAGATGACAAGAAGGAACCCTTAAGTTATGTTAATAACTCGGGTATTTTGCAACCAAGTCTAAGAGAATAATCGGCAAAAAAGTACGAAAGAGAGAGACCCAAAGTTGCCTACATTAGTGTATGCTGTGTCTTAAAGTGTTAAACAAATTAACTCCATTGGGGCAAAGGGATAGGCCTACAAGGATAATGAACTGTTTTGATTTGCTGTTTGCCTTTATGAATATTGCTCCATCATTTGCTATTAATGCAAAAGTGTAGGTTATAATTATTTTAGTTGCTGGTTTGTGGTCTTGGTTTCCCAATGACCAGTGCCCTCTAAAAGTCAGACTGCGGAGCCCTGACAATTTTTTTCGGGGGAGAAGCTTTATTTTAAAGAGCTCTATCTCATGAGCAGTTCCTGTTTGTAGATGGCTCCGTTTTCAAGTTCTGAGCCTTTAAAGTTGAACTTTTACTTCAACATTTAAATCTCCATATGGACTTAGTTCTGCTGGACAGGTTCTAAATAAGGGGGCTGTCAGACGGCAGGAGCCCTGTCAATTTTTCGGGAAAGCTTTATTTAAAGAGCTCTCTCATGATGCAGTTCTAACTATGTAGGTGGCTCCGGCTTTCAAGTTACGAAACTTTAAAGTGACTTTTACAAAGAATCCTGTCAGGTCATTCTTTTAAAAAAATGCCACATGGACTTGGTTCCTACTGCCAGTTCCTTAAATTTGGAAACTTTCAATTGATCTTTAAAGACACTATCAGGATTTGAAAAATATTTAAAATTTGCAGGGAATAGCTTCAAAGTGGAGGATAGGGTCTTGTAGAATTTCATAAGTTACCTTTTTTCTAGCTGTTAGGAATTGCCAGAAGAGGGAAGAAAATGGCAGTGTCCAAGATACGATTCTCCATTCAATTAAGTGTTGTTAGTAAGGTCCGAAGGACAGTAATGATACAATCTCAGTTTCTGTCCTATGCGGTGCTTGCGGGTCTTATCATTTGCAGGGTATGTTAGGATACCTGTATTTGACATACTAGGCAAAAAATATGATTTGATTATTATTTTCGGGTGTTTTTATCTGATTTAGCAAATCACTGTGTAGTGTCTTTAAGACAGCATCCATGGGCTGGATCCCTCTTGAGGAACATAGTATGCGCACTAAATTTCCAAAAAAAATCTCCCTGATTCCAAGATCAAATCCCTGATTCCAAGATCAAATCTCCCTGCTCCAAAATCTCAGTGGCAGCTCTGGAAAGGTCATTCAGGGTCGTTATTGGAAACTTGTCCGTGCTTTGAGGGCCAGGGTCATTTTGTTGCAAAGGTCATCAGGGTCGTTATCGGCTGTGATATATGGATATGAGTTTTGACGTGGTGGTAGGGTAGGTTTGCCATACAATTTTGTGATCACGTTCGAGGGGCATTTGGGCGTCAAAGGTCATTCAGGGATTCGTTGGGTGTGCTTGGCCGTTGCTTTTACGAGGATATGAATTTTGACCTGTGGTGGTAGAGGGTTCAAAGTACGAGTTTTGGGTCATGTTTTCGAGGGGTTCATTTGGGGGTTAAAGTTCATCCAGGGGTCGTTCTCGGGTAAGTTGGCCGTGCTTTGACTTAGGAAAGAGTTTTTGTCTGGTGGTAGTTTTGCCGTACGAGGTTTTGTTAGAGTCATGTTGTCGAGGGCTCAGGGGGCATTTTGGGTCAAAGTCAATCCAGGGGTCGTATCGTGGTCGTGCTTTGATAGTAGGATATGAGTTTTGGTATGGTGGTAGAGTTTTGTCCATAACAAAGTTTGTGATCACGTTTTCGAGGGGTTCATTGGGGGTCAAAGGTCATTCACCTTTGACGGAGATATGAGTTTGATGTGGGGTAGTTTCACCGTACGGTTTTGTGGTCACGTTTTCGAGGGGGCAATTGGTGGATTCAAGGGTATCCAGGGGTCGTTATCGGTAACTTGGCCGTTGCTTTGATGCATGATATGAGTTTTGGTATGTTTGGTAGAGTTTCGCCGTACGCGTTTTGTGGTCACGTTTTTTTTTTTTTTCGAGGGGTATTTTGGGGTCAAAAGGTATGTAGGGGCCATTATGGGTAAATGGCCGTTGCTTTCATACCCATGCTTGACGTATGGATATGAAGCACCTGGGGCGCTACTTAGGTAAACTACATTCAGGATACTCATCTAGCAGGTATGCTCAGCTAGTGGGTGGTAATTAGGGGTCTCATTCAAGATAAAGGTCAAATGGGGTGGGTAAAACATTGGTGTTGTTGTGATCATGGACATAAAATTTGATGCCAAAATCTTTAAGGTCACGACAAGTTCATCAAGGGTCTATTCAAGGTCAAAGGAGGTCAATCAAATGGGGTAAACTTTAGTATCCAAGTGAAAATTGGTGGGCGGGGGCGAGTGATGATGCCAAAATTTTTAAAGCTCTTGAAAACAAGTGACCATCAGGGGTCATTCAAAGGTCAAATGAACCGCAAAACCTGAGAGTCATCATATCAGGTGATCGCACACAGGTAATTGCCAAACCAAGGGACGCCATAGTAAAATACTATTAAGAAACGCAACCGGTCCAGAACTCTTAAGGTAAGCACAGAATGCCCACTTATGGCCCATATGCCCTTTTGACCTTCAATGAACCCTACTGGACCTTTGACCCCAACACCAAAAATTCTTCAAGTGAGTTATATAGCACAACTTGCTCAGATAACCACTGGCCAGACCCATGGCTTGATATGTCAATTGTACCGGTAATGGCCCGTCGTCTACATGACCTTACCCCCAAACTATGCATTCCCTAACCATCCCAATGATGTGTTTCTGCATCATTGATGCACTCGTTACAATTGATCTCAATTGAAAAGTTGAAGTTCAATTGGTCCCAAAACTTGTGTCATGGGATCCCTCTATGGATGAGGTCCAAAGGTAACATGCCAAGGTCTCAAAGTCAGGTAAGGTCAAGTTGTAAGCTATATCTTTTGAAAATGTCTAGTTTGTGTATAATTGTTACAGTGGCTGTCCTGGAAAAGATAGAAGATTAACGATCCAGGTTTCTCTGCTGATCCAGTGGGCGATATTTTTAAAAAATCGGCGGTGATTAAAAGATCCAATCCGATGATTTGGTCCCCTGGGTTCCAATTTTTAAACTTAAAGAATGGCGACGGTGATATAATTAACAATCTGTGTGGCCAAATTTGCTTATGTCATGATGAATTTGGATGATTCAGGGAAGGCACTATCAGTGTTGCGGGAATCAGGAAAGGAAATTGAAAAAATCCATCAAAAATACGATTTTTGCATGTATGTAAACAAGACAGGTATCCTATCATACCCTGCAAATTATAAGACCGAAAAGCAACTATAAGGACAAAATCGGAAATTTTAGTCATAATTGTCGGTACGGACACTTCCTATAACATAATTGAATGGAGAAAGAAGCGTATATTGGAACACTACACGTTTTCTTACTTTTCTGTCAACTTCTTCAGTTGGAAAAAAGTAATTCTTATGAAAATGCTACAGCATTATCCTTCCATTTTAAGCTTGTATTCCTGGCAAATTTCAAATATTTTGACTCTTTCTGATAAATCACTGATAGCGTCTTTAACTTGAACAGCAACATTTGTCTCTGTTTTAATAAAAAGTGTTAAAAGAACCGTTATACTGTAGTTCCTTCATTATATCAGCTGAGAATTGTCAGGCCTTGACCATACTTTTGCTGATCCGATTTTTGCCAAAATCGGCCCCTGATCCGATGTTGGTCTTGTCCAAGACAAATATCGCTTATCTCTAAAAAAAATGATAATTTAATATACAAAAAATCAGTTGAATCTGATTGGCTTTCTGTGTTGAGGGTTACATTTATGATAGTGTACCAATAGTCCTCTCTGCTCTGGTTGCTATATTTTCTCTACTCTCATTTAGGTAGATTTTGGAGAGATGAAGCATTGGAATGGCCCTAAGGGGGGTCCATTGAAGCTCATGGGGATAAATAGGTCTGAAAATCATTTGGTCATGTGTACACTGAGGCCTCGGATAGCTGACCCTCCGCGACCTACTTTTGCACAAATGTCTCATGGGGCCCTGTGACCAGAAACACTATATACCACATTAAAAAGTTCGCGACCTGCGAAAATAGTCCGCGATAGGAAGCATTTTTCGGGCTTTTTTTGTTTAGTGGGCAAATCACCGCCCATGCGCGTGAGTCGTTCATCGATCAAATTGTTCTCCAATGGGGAGCATGGCTTATCGTGACGATACGGAATTACTTTTCCAATCGGCGGCAAATAGCTGCACTGACCAGAGAAAACGTTCCAATTCGAGCACATCAGTATCCTTAGCCAAAACGTTAGCCTAAGAGTTTTGTGTATGCGGCGAGTGAGATTGTAATTTCCGAGGTTTTATCTCGCCGTTATCGAATTGTATACATGTAAGAGACCTCCTATCTAGTCCGAGATTTGTGCGGTCCACTCTTATAAATCCACTTCTATCCTCGTCTTAGGACGAGGAAGTTTTCCTGAAAGAACGGGTCAGAAATAAATGGGGATTTACAAGCCTTTTTTCACTGTTAAATTGATCAGGCAGGGCACAGGAAAAGTTGGAAGCAAAATTCTAGCCGTATATACCGGCCATGTGAGTTATTGTATGGTACGCAGTCGGACCTAAAACCGGTGGTTGGTTTTTATGATATGCCGTTTGGTCAAAACAAAATATGATATTATGTTTAGGTATGGTAAAAAAGATTCTGATCGGATCTTTTCAGGCGGATATTCCATGTTTTTACTTTCAAGTATGTGCCGCCTGTGGTTCCATTAAATCATTTTGGTGTTTTTGCCTTGGTGCCCCCGGGACTCGCCTCCCCACCCCGGGGGCCTATCCAGGGGTGTGTGGGGTGGGGTGTTCCTAGGGTACCGTAGAGGGATTTTGGCAGGTTGACTCAGAGATTGGGGGCGGGGCACCCCAAAACGGGACCATGGGCCACTTAGATTGGATTTTTTTACAGAGGAGTTCTCCCCATCCACTAGGAGGGTTGGGGGACGGATTCAAACGTTGTTGGACCCCCCTCCTCAAACCGGAAAGTGGGCCAAAATTAGGCCTTCACTTTCAGGCCCTGGGGTTTTCTGGGCCCGGGCGGGCACAGGTTCTCCCTTTTGAGTTCGGGAAGGTGGGGGCCTTTTCCCATCCTATCCATTCCGGCCCAACTACCCCTGGTACTGCTCGGGTCCAGCGGGGGAGGGGGGGAGGTCGAAGGGTAGCTGGATTCCTATAACTCGAGGAGGAAGGTCGGGTCGGTGGCTTTACAGCCCCATACCATCCCATGACCGGGGTTTTCAAGTAGCGAGTCCACCCCTGACCCCCCTAGCTGTCGCTCCTCCAGTCTCGGGGGGGATGATGGGTAGCTGGATCCCTATAACTTGAGGCGGAAGTTCGGTGGCTTTACCGCCCAATACCATCCCATGATCGAGTTTACTAGGAAGCCGCCCAATCCCCTCCCTCTCACAGAGGTCGGACTTGGTAAGACGGTCGGGACACGGTCGAGGGTATCTCTCCCGTCGGGCTGACAGGGAGGAGGGGGGGCCCCCTTCCAATAGGTCGGGGAACTGTAAGGGCAGCCAGCCCCACGGGATCACGGTCGATGGTTGAGTTCTTTCGGGTGAGGGTCTTGGTCCAGTTTATTTTGGGGGGGACCCATCGCCCCTCTATTTCTCAGGTACTAATCTGTTAATTATATTTACAGATAGGACCCAATCAAGCAACAACAATATGCGACTCCAACCAAGTAAAAAGGCCCAGATGCAAGAACTGAAAGTGGTCCTGTCTAGCAGGGGACCCCCACGCCCGTGTGCGGGTGCAGGACATGCACCCGGGACAACGGTTGCACAATCGATGAAAGGGGACAGACGAGCAGTGGCAAGCCTTGAGGGTACGTAGGCACCTCAAGGCCAAAAAGGCAAGTCCGTGAGAACCTAGCGCTGGGGGGCCGTTCATAAGGGGACTAGGGGACAACCAAAACCAATCTCCCCATGTGTGTCTCTCCGACGAAGCACTCTCGCCCGGGTATCAGGGAATTTTTCCCTCAGCGCGCCCCACGGGGGCGGATAGGAAAGCAGCAGAGGGAATAGACCGAAAGGCTCCCCTCAACCACACGATGTGCAAACCGGGTCGTGACTTCCGCTCTTTCCTTGAAGGAGCAGTCTCTCAAGGAGAACTCCCTGGTGAGCGGTCCTCATTAGAAGGATCCCCCGGGTTCGATCCACCAGCTTAAGCTGGCAGTGAAGGATAAGAAGAGATCTAGTCACAAAAGACGCGACGTCAGGCAGTCCAAGAGGCCCGGACCCAAAAGGGCGCCCGACGGTAACGTGGGTCGAGGAGCTCCCGACGACGGTGATCCCTGGACCAGTTCCCTAGAGGCAGGCCCCCCAAGGCCAACCCCAGGTCGAGCTCACGGTGCCAAGCAGCAGGCGCCCAGGGCGGGACTCAGGTCGGGAGCCTCGACCGAGGTAATCTCTAGACCAGCTCAACGCGGCGGGGACTCTCGAGACCAGCCCCAGGTCGAGCTTCACGGTCGGGGATGCCCAGGTCGGGGTCGAGATCCAGGTCGGAGACCCGACCAGTCGCTTCCTAGACCAGATCCCTTGAGGACAGGCATACTCAAGGCCCAGTCCAGTCGAGATCACGGTCGGAGATGACCACGGGGGGTCAGGGTCGAGACCCAGGTCGGAGACCCGACCGGTCCCGCTCCCTAGACCAGATCCCTTGAGGACAGGCATTCAAAGGCCAGTCCCAGGTCGAGCGTCTGGTCGGGAGTGGAGCTCAGAAAGGGACCACGACCAGGGTGACCCTGGATCAGCTCTCCGAGGGCGGACTTTGAAGCCCGCCACAGGTCAAGTTCTTGATCCAGCCGGGACCCAGGCGAGGGGACCAGGGCTAAGTCTCCCTCAAGAGGCCGGGAACCATGCCTCGTAGGGAGACCCAAACCCGTCACCCAAATGGGTGGTAAAGGTATTCTTAATCTATTGCGACAGCTGGACAGAAGAACCCTCTGTCAGGGGTCAGCACTCTCCCTCATCCTGGAGGATTGGAGCCGACGGAGGGCCCTTGCCGTCAAAACGCAAGCTCCCCCCGAAAGAGCTGAGCTAGCCGGCTAAGAAAAAGAGCCGCCTCCCACAGGGTCATGAGAAGCTATAGCATTGATGCTAGCCGGGTGGGGGGGGAAATGCGAGCTCTTTGCGCGAGGGGGGGATGAGCGGCGTCCACCTCCTCCTCAAAAGGGGGAGGGATGTGAGCTGATTCGACGGAGGAGCGACCTTACAGCTCCTCCGTCGCGGATGGTTGGTCGACGTTTCCACCCTTACAAACGACCCAGTACACAGGCAGGTCGAAAGTGAGAGTGGACCCGAACCTCGGTCGTAGCTCCCGCCGGATATTCCAGGACGGGACCCAGGCGTCGATCTGGTCGGTGACGAACCACAGTCCCGACCATACATTAAGAGGATTCCTAGCGTGCCAACTTCCACGTTAGTGGACAAACCTGGATCCTCACTCCGACCGTACAGTCGACGGGAGATCAACCCCAACCTCAGTCGGCCCCACAAGGGCTAGAGGGAGGGATGGGTGGGGTCCGAGCTTAACGCCGTTCCCCCTCTGTTAAGGGGCAAGGCCCTCACGGTGAAACCGTGTACCTGCCCACCTCATTCCTCCCACAAAAGTGGTGGGGAAAACAGGCAATCGGACCAGCCGCAGAGCCGTTCTTGCCCCTGGGCGAATAACCCTGGGCATCTATGGCACAGGGCTTCACTCTGCAGGCTACTCCGAAAATGACGGCCTCACGCCTCGGGAGAGAGAGTACCGCACCCCAGGGGTCGCAAGGTCACGCGGATGGACCCTCCCACCAGGGAGCGTCAATCAAACGCACTTCAGCCGCGATGGCGCCGAGGCGGGAGGCACGATTCGCATGGGATTACGAGACCCATTGCAGAGGCCTGGGGCGACCCTACAGGGTCCCGCCATCGTCTTACGAGTCGAGTGAAGGTTCCAGCTGCGAGACCGGCTGCTAACCCTTAGAGTTTCAGCCCCATTTTTTGCGGCGCGGGGTCATCTCGGACGCAGCGCGCGGGCTGGAGTTTTAAATCTCCCGGCAAGGTTGGGGTCAGATCTCGGTGTGGGGGTGGGGACCAAGCCGTCCGCCCAAGCATCCGAGCTCAATGCCTTTCAGACCTCTGTCAAGAGGATCTTAAGACCACCATTGACACTCGGTACACTCCGAGGAAGGTGGACAGGATCCCCTGGTTGGGGACGCCTTCCCGAGCGGGAAGAGGACACTCCTTCAGATACAACGCTTTGCCCAGAGCCTGCCTTCCGACAGATGTCTCGGGACCGGAACTCGACGGTGCGTCCACTTCAGATCTCCCCCAGGGGGTCGAGGGCAGAGGGGGGTAAATCTCGAGCACCCGCCCCATTCCGGGTTCGACCATGGAATACGGAGCGGGACGGCGCGCTGCGAGCGTTTGACTCCCGTGCTAGGGACGGCCTTCTTCGCCGAGTCAAGCCCAGCAAGGTGGTTTTCGCCCACCGGGCATCGGTTCACTGAAGGAACCGGACACGGTCGCTTCCAAAGCCGCCAATGATAGGACGATCAAAGTGTGTGTCGGACCTTAATAACCTGGTCGACGCGAGCATTTCGCTCGGATAGAGGCAAGGTCACGGTGAGATCAAGAAGCCAGCCTGGCGCCAACAGCCTCTTGAACTCAGGGACTTCCCGTTGTGCAATACTCGAGGCGCCATGGGGAAAGACCTTTTTGGAGGTTAATGGCCTTCCCTCCAGACAAAGAGCTGGAGCGAAAGAACGGCCGCTTCGGCGACCCAAAGCGGGTCCGCAGGCGCTCCAGGGCCAAGCAAGGGAAAGGAGGGAAACCGACAGCCCTGTCGGGGGGGAGCCGCGGCCCAACGCCCTCTGGACACTCAAGCTGGGGCGGCTCAGCAGCCGCTAACCCCTACCAGGGCTATCCAGCCCCCCAGAACCAGGGCGGTAGTGCGTAGCTGCGGCGGGGTAAAGCGGCGGGTAAATCCAGCCGTAAGAGACAGAAACTTAGAGGTAAACGCAAAAGTCGAGGCCAGCCCAAGGGCCGAGGGGGTCAAGGCGGCCGCACAGGTCCCTTATGACTACCCAACCACAGCAATCCGGCCCCCCAGGGGTAGGCGGTCGACCTACTTGGAGTTTGGCAGGAGCGGGCAGGCCAGTGTCTCGGGGACCCTCGGTCCTAGATGTGGTAACCCAAGGGCGTACCGCATAGAGTTCACAGCTGCCATCCCACATAGAGGGGTGAGGTTCACCCCTCGTCCCAGAGACACGGCCAAGCGGGGACGCGACTCCTGCAAGAGATAGCTGGCCTGTTGGCCAAACGTGCCGTGATAGGCCTCTCGCATCCAATCCAAGAGGGCTTCTATTCCACCTTTCTTAACCACAAAGAAGTCGGGGGAGTGGAGGCCCATCTTTTAAATATCGAAACCTTTTGAACAGGTTATCAGAACCTCCACACTTCAGTATGGAAACCCTGTAAAGCAGTTCGGGGACCTCCAACAGGGATGGTGGGGGGCCACGTGGGATCTGAGGGAACGCATATCTCCACGTCCCGTGCACGAATCTCACAGAAATGGCTCCGTTTTTCCTTAGGAGGGGTGGCTTACCAGTTCGGGGTCCTGTCCTTCGGCCTGTCGGACCCAGCGCCCGGACCTTTCACAAGGTCGTGTAAAAGGTGGTAGCGGAGGTCCTCAGGCAATAGGTGGCAGGAAATCTTCGTATACCTAGACGACTGGCTACTGGCGGCGCCATACGTCGCAGAAGGCTCCAAGACTTTATCGAGGCGGTCCAGACCTGATACGGTCCTAGGTTTCATACGTTTCAACCTCGACAAGTCAGTCCTCCCGCCTTCCCAGAACCCCCAGCAGTTCTGGGAGCGAGAGGACTTTCGGCAAAGGTGAGGCTCCTCGGCAGAAAGGTAGCCTCAGGTCGTGACGTGGGCCCGAGCAGTCTTGGAGAGAAGGTCGGTCCCAGGCCAGGCTATGGCTTAGGGCTCCTGGGACTTCTGGCCAGCCTTTCATCGGGATGGGTTCCCCACTGCAGAGTACGCATGAGGGGAATTCAGATCAACATGCTAAGGTTAACTTCCGGACCCTGGTTACCACCCAATTGTCCCTCCGGATTCCAGTGCCCTGAAGCTGGCCCCCCGACCTCAAGTTGGGGACGCCTCCACGCAACTGGAGGGATGGGAGCGCCCTTCAGAAAATTAGCACCTCTGTGACGCTGACAACTGATGCGTCGAAGGCGGGGTGGGGGGCCCACCTGGGGCCCCACGACCCTCGAAGTGTCAGGCCATTGGTCACCCATGCAAGCTCGCCATTCATACATGTACTCGAGCTTTGCGCAATCTTCCTGAACTGAAAGCCACTGGGTCGCCCGGGACCAGGGGAAAGGTGATCCTGGTCCGATGCGACAACAGGACGGTAGTGACCTACCTCAACAAGGATGGGAGGGCAAGGAAGCCCCAGTATGCAAGGAGGAAAGTCAGGCTCCTGGAGTGTGCAGGCGGGGGCATATGACCCTGATAGCAAGCACTTTGTCCCAGGGTGGAGAATGTCCTAGCGGACGCCCACTCCCGGAAGGGCACTCAAGGCCAGGCCGCCATCGAAGGTAGTTGAGGGGGAGTCAGTGGGAATGGCGCCTCCGGCGGCGGTCTGACGGTCATTTTTCAGAGGGCGACAGCGTCCCAGTGGACCGATTGCCTCCGCCGTGAATCAACAGCTTCTTCCAGGCGGAGTACTCATGGTAGTCAGATCACCGAGCCGGGGCGGATGCAATGATGGCGGATTGGTCGGGGATAATTGCCTACGCATTTCCCCATTGCGATGACTACCGATAGTCCTCGAGAGAGGTATAACTCGGTCCGGACATGCATGGTTCTGTTGGTGGCCCCCTTGTGGCCGGCTCAGCTGTGGTTTCCACGGCTTCTAGAGATGCTTAGATGGGGGAACCCGTCTTGCTCCCTCAGAGCGGGGGATCGGATAAGCGGTCTCCAGCCGACACATCCGTCCCGGAGACGTACAATCCCGCTCTTCAACCTGACTGTCGGGAATTTCCGCCAACAATAACATCAGGCGGGACCTTTCTGAACAGGCTGCGCGCTCGTTGCCTAAGGGCCCAAGGCGGAAGTAAACTAGAGAATCTTACGATTATAGAATCCGCCTGGGGTTTGTTCTATAGATGGTGCGCCAATCGAGAGATAGATCCGCTGTCTGCGTCCTTGTAGGGCAGATCGGGGAATTCCTAACGGAAATGTTCCATGAACATGAAGGTTTGGGGCCGTCCAAAAACAGCAGGGGCTACCGCACGCGCGATTGGGGCCTCCATAGGGGCCTCAGAGACGCCACAGTCGTCTCGAACAGCCCGATCCTCAAGAATCTGCTGAAGGGCATGTTTACGGTTCGTCCAATGGTTTCGTTTTCATCGTTCCGGAGTGGGATTTACCGCTAGTGCTCCAGTTCTTAGCGTTCCGAGGAATTCGACCAATGGAGTTGAGAGCAAGTCTCCTGGAAAACTTATCCAGGAAGACGGCATTCTCGTGGCAGTCGCTTCCGGGCGACGGGGTTCGAGATACATGCCTTGTCCATTGACGAGGAGAGCACTTGCGGTGGGTCGAAGGAGGAGTGGCCACTCCTACCACGGCGGTTTTCTCGCTAAGAATCAAACCCTGTATTTCACAGCCACCCCAGTATTTCTCCCGGACCTGCCTTAGGCTGCAGGACGGGTGGGAAAGAACCCCTGGTGCCCGGTCAGGGCAGGGCTCATTAAATGGTACCTTAAGAGTACGAAGGCTCTCCGGAAGACCAAAAAGCTGTTCATCTACAAGGCCCCATCCCATAGGTCCGGCCAGCGAAGGACACGTTACACGGTGGGGTTGCCTCGACCATCCGAAGCGGACACGAAAACAGCACGATCGGTTGGTCGGCACTTGGGCTAGGTCCCATGTTGTACGTGCTCACACCTCCTCCTGCGGGCATTTTACAAAGGCTCCTCAATCCAGGGATATCCTGGATATTATAGGTTGGAGTTCCGCTACCACGTTTCAGAGAGTTAACTTCGAGACGTTATGGTGCGGAGAGGGGATGTTGCTACTGCAGCACTGCGTGCTGGTAGAAGTGAGCGCGCAATCAAGAGCTCTAAGTAAGTCTCTCGGGGGGAGACGGGGATACGCTAGCGATGGTGACTACCGACCGTACCTTCTTCCCACGCCTGAGACTGACTACCATGGGATACTGGTGCAAAGTAAGGTCGCGGAGGGTAGCAGCGAGGAGCGAAGTGTCATTTCCCTTCAGAAGTGAGAGGGGATACAATAGCGAATCGATACCTACCCCGCGACCTTAAGACCCCCCCACAATGTTTTTCCACACACAAGAAGGTCTCGGAAGGTTGGTTGGTACACAATTGGAGAAGAACCCGAAACAATTTGGGATAAGGACGACGACAGCGCATGGGCGGTGAGTTGCCCGAAAAATAGTGCGCGCTATAGGCGGACTATTTTCGCTGGTTAGCGAAATTTTTAATGTGGTATAGAGGTTTCTGGTCGGGCCCCAAATGAGACATTGTGCAAAAGTAGGTCGCGGAGGGTTAGGTACGATCGCTCTAGTGTTGTATACCCCCTCTCACTTCTGAGAGGGAAATTACATTGGCCTTGGTAAAACAAAGGCAATCTAATAGTTGTCGTAATCTTACAAATTCCTGAAGGTTACGGCTCCCGGATGTAACAAAGTCTCAAAATACATGTTATTTTAATATTTTTGCTCAAAACCGTACTTTCTAATTTAACTTCTTTTACAGATTAGAAAGCAGAAGGTACTTTACACAATATCTGCATCGGTAAAAATCCAAAACCCAAGTTATTGTCATTTTTCACCAAAACTATGATTTCAATTAAAACTTTTTAATACACTACGCTAAATGCTTCTATAACGACAGGTTAATGCAGTTTATACAGAAGCTTTGGACTTGAGCCTTTACTGGCAATCCTTGAACAAAGACAAAAAGGACACGGCACTACTAAAATTTGAAAGATTGTATTATGACGGTATTCACCATAAGAGAACTGATTTTATTTGAGCTGTTTCCATCAACAATCCATTAAACAATGGAACCAGCTCTTTGAAAGAAGCTCTGACCACCACTTGAAATCACCATAGCAACAGGAAATCTATATAAAATTAATACTTCATGGTCATTCATACAATGTGTTTTTCATTTTAATCACAATCGTAGACAGTTTATTCATCATTGCATGTACACAGGCCAGGTTGCTGTCATTTTTTGGGGGGGTGGTGGGCTGGGCTGGGGATTACTTTCAATATGTTTACTGATTTTGAAGCTGAAATTCCTTATTCAAATATTAAACACCATTGGAAAAATAATGTGCAGGTTATCATTTCAACAGTTGAAAGGTAAAATTTTTGTCCATCAAAAGGATAAGCTGCAAAATACAGCAGGATGCAAGAACCTGCTTTGTTGGAGTATACCGTGTTGTTCCTAATAAATGCCCCTGCTCTAATAAATCCCCCCCCTACGATTTTTGGATAAAACAATTCAAGAAAATTAGTCAAGTTTACCTAAATCACATGATTTAATGGCCGGGACTGTTTTAATCCGTATCATAATCGCTGTTGTCTTCAATGCTTTCTGCTTCACGGCACATCAAAACTTGGACCCACATGTTGATTATAATAGCCCTGGGTTGAAATCCCCAGGTGCGCGCACTGAACACCCTTTTATAAACTCTGTAAGGTGATTTTTGTGGGGATTTTTGACTTTCCATTTTTGATTGTAATAAACCCCCCCTTTTGAAAAATGCACCGCCCTGAGGCATTTATTAGGAACAATATGGTAATTGATCCAGATCCATATCCAGTTCTAGGATAAAATGGTGGCTATATGTAGTATATACTCATGGGCTGGTATTCTGAAAGGGAGACTAACTTTAGACCTGGTTTTATACCAGGGTTAGTCCAACATGAGTGGACCTCTTTTTCCCTTCCAACATACTCTGAAAATGTGCTTTAACTGGTGAGAAAATTTGTCATGGATGGGTGGTTTCAGCCCATCCATGAAGAATTTTCTCACCTGTCACATTCAACTTTCACAGTATTTTGAAAGGGGGAAAAGGTCCACTCATGTAGGACTAACCCTGGTTTAAACTGAAGGTCTAAAGTTAAACTCCCGTTCAGAATACCAGCCAATTGGAACACTGACATCACTTGTTTGAAAGTATTCTGTGTGGGGTAGAAATTGCCATAGTGTCTAAAATTTATTTCAATCACTGCTTGAAATTCATAAATTTGGAAAAAGGCACCTTTAATTCCGGTACATGTAAAAGAATTTCAATCAATGGTATGCACAATACCGGCTAATTCCATTGAGCATATTATGCCTGATTTAAGTACTGTGAGTATATAAATAATGGACAAGTGTGTACAATTCCATTAAACTACTTTAATGAGGAAAAAATCACCAAATAGTCTTCTTTGCATATCCACAAGTCATTGGTAATGGCTTGTGGTGGTGTCAGGATTTATTCAACTGAGTAATCTGATCCGGGGCCCTGTGTATCCATGATTTGGACGCTCCTAACATGGCCCAAATAGTGAAAAAGTGAAGTGTTTGAGAAATTTGTTGTATCATCACCCGCAAATTGCCATGCAGTCATGGTGACTGTGCATTAAACAGCTATTTGTGGTAAACACTAGTTTTAGGTCAAACTGTACAGGTTATGATGCAAATTATCACCCTTCAAAATCTGGGGCATTAGCAGGGAAAAGCTATTTTTATTTCAAGTCGGACTTTCAATATGCATCCGTAGGAAGTCCAGTGTCAGATAATATCTAATTTTGTTTTTGATAATGGATTTTGAGCCAACCAGGTCCTTGAAGTATAAGTACATACCCTCCCAACCACCTACCTCCACACACGCACACAAACACAACAAAAATAAATCGGAATCGGTTGGGATTTCACATCAATATGACAGCTGGTAGAATTTCAACAGACCAAATACTGGTACTAGGAAGTGTCGGGGAGTAAATTATCACGTGACAGAGAAACTGATACAGCAGGGAACAACACGCTCTCGCTATTGCTTTGTCATATTGTCACAGCTGTGCAGACTAGCTAAGGGAAATTGTGACTAGATTGGGATTGCTTTGTACGCCTTATCATTTGCTAGTCCTTGACGTAGGTTTGTTGTTACACTAATGGCCTTATTGGAGAGTAAATTAACACCGCTGCGGGAGATGCTTTACCTTGGGTGCCATCCAGAGGGTGTTTTGAGTCTATCCCACAATTCACCAGTTTTGGGAAATTTTATTTTAATAGGGTCATGTGATCGCACAAAAAATCCTATTCTTAACACATAAAACCCTGACTGGATGTTACACTCATTAACACTGCTGCAGGAGATGCTTTACCTTGAGTGCCATCCACAGGGGTTTTGAGTCTATCCCACAGTGCACCAGTTTTGGGAAATTTTGTTTCAATAGGGTCATGTGATCGCACAAAAATCTATTCTTAACACATAAAACCCTGACTGGATGTTACACTCATTTTAGCCCGTAAAGCACTAGTACTTGGGTAATGTTTAGCATGATGAAATGTCCAGTGGTTCTTAAACTTTGGGAGCACTTTGTACCAGCACTCATGTTTAGTACAGTACATTATAGGCACATTGCAATGTATTATGGGATTGGTTCAAAACACCCTATGAATGCCATCATATTTAGGAACATTTCTCAGGTGCTGCTTTGTAAGATGTATCACGTCCGTGTAACTGCCATGTCCGCATGTGTTGTAGTGTATTTGACTTCACACAGTAATCTTATGTCCCTTAAGTGAGGACTAAGTGCTTGCTGCAGTGATTTGAGATAAGATGTCAAATTTGCGTGGTCAGCCGAAATTTTGACAAGACAGGTTTAAATTATATGACTTATGTGTGCACTAAGAGGGACAATGAATATTTACACCAGGGGGCCCGGTCCCCAAACTAGTGCGTTTTTTTAGCCTTACATGTAAACTAACTCGTGCGTATGTCCTATATACATAACAGACCTTTCATACAGTACACAGTGCTTTGGACACATAATTAGTCAACTCAGGCATGACATAGTACACACGTAGATTTACGACTCCGTTTCGGGAACGAACCCCTGGAGAGGGAAAGGAATCCAAAATTGTATTTTTCCAGGAAAATTAAAGGAGAAATCAGAGAATTTTATTTTATTTTGTGTGGAGATTTGGGAAGTACATCATTTTAAATTTAGGAATGAAGGAGGAAAATGGAACACAAATTAATTGTAAGTAAAAAATACAAGCGGAAGATTTTTTCTATTTCTCTTTGTTATTTCTCTCATTCCTTCAGTTGTAAATTACGTATCTTTCTCAGGGACCACAACAGGTTAAAGCAATAACAGCCACCATTCTTGGAAGTAGCGCCCCCAATTTCAATTTGAATTTTGCCCCGCACAAGTTCGGAACGGGGACTATGGAAATGAGCAGCGTCCTCGTTGTCCGCTCCGTCCATTCTGTGATTAAAAATTGTTAACCCATGTTGTACAAGAATTATCTGGAGAGTTCCGTATTA
Organism: Ophioderma brevispina; assembly: GCA_023653785.1. NCBI lineage: Eukaryota > Metazoa > Echinodermata > Ophiuroidea > Amphilepidida > Ophiodermatidae > Ophioderma > Ophioderma brevispina. Next base: position 116,528 of record JAMKCH010069663.1, read on the forward strand.
AGGGCGACAATGATGCCACTTGGTGGCAAAAGAGCGGGTTGATGAGTTCTTGACCTGGCTGGTAGATTTTGGGCGTAAAATTTGCTAATAAGTATCTAATTTGCATTAATTTAGGAAAAATCCTGCAAGGCCTTTGTACTGTTCTTGTCTGGAGTTCCATAAGGCTTATAATGATGTTACTTGGTGGAAGGATGCGGGCTGAGAGTCTCAACCTGATTAGATTTTGGGCGTATTCAGGGCAATGTGAGGATGCAAATGAGCTAAGTAATAGGCAAATATATGCAGCGTCATTGCTATATTTTTCAAAACGGTACATCAGGATACTCAAAATTTCTGCGCTGTACATGAAAGAATATCATGGGGCACATCTTTTTTGCAAATGGAAAGTATTGAGATGCGGTTGTTGTGTTGTTGTAGGTATGCAAAGAGCTAATTAAATATGGCCTAAGTTGCTGTATCTCTGAAACGGTACGTTGGATCTGCAAAATTACTTCGCTACATGTGAGACTACTTTGCCATGGGGAGGGGGTGGGATGTGCGGGGGGTGGGGGAGGGGGGGGGGGGGGGGGAGTGGGAGGGGGGGGGGTGTGGAGAGGGGGGGAGACTAAGAAGGGGTGGGGAAGAAGGGTGGTGAAGGGGTTGAGTGGTGAGGAGTGCTGGGGGGAGGGGGTGGGGGTTGGGGGTAGGGGGGTGGGGGATGTTGTGTTGAAGGGTGTTGGGAGATGGTGGGGGGGTGCATGTTGTTGGGAGGGGCAGTGGAATGTTGGTTGGGAGGGGGGGTGTGAGGGGTGTTGGGGAGGGGTGTGAGGGTGGTGTATTGGGGGGGGTATGGTGTTGGGGGGTGTGTTGGGGAGGGGGTTAGGTGTAGCGGGGGGGTGTTGTGGAGGGGGTAGGGGTTTGTGCGGGGTGTTGGGGATGGGGGTGGGTTTTTGCGGTTGGTGTTGGGGAGGGGTGGGGTTTTGCGGGGTGTTGGGGAGGGTGGTGGGTGTTGTTAGTTGAATTTACTCCGTGTGGTAGTATGCGACATTGGCAGGGGACATATTTTACGCATCGCGTAAATACGAGTTGCCTTGTTACCAAGTTAAGTTGGTAAGTGTCTAGGAAACTACACCTGCAAGCGGAGAATGCTAAAAAATGTGTATTTATCATAAAATAAGTGTGATTTTGTAATTAGAATTGGGATCCCAGGATGTACTTAACGGCAGATCTGGAAATGCTAAGTTAGGTCCGTCAAATGAGAAATAGTGCCACCTCAAGAAAAATGACCTCTAACTTGACAAGCCTGAACCAATTTTAAAAAACTAATGGATGAGCGTAATCGTTATATGACACTATTCCCCGGCTAGTTCATATTGAAAGGCGTTTCCAGCAGCAGCCGTTTGAATTATTATCGGAGCTCCAATATTAATTATTCTAAATACAAAATTCATCGTTTGCGACACACAGCATTTCGAGGTTAAAACACATTCAGGGGTAGTTTATAGCCAGTTACCAATGCTAACCGTGTAAAAACTCAATCTTTTTTTTGAAAAATTGGGGGTTGCTCTCAAAAAAATGTTGCTATTATTGGCAATTGTGGGCCGCAGCTATAGCTGGCAGGACCACTTAGCAATCAGCGTTGCATGTGTAGGGTGGATGATGTTGTGGGTTGCTGTGTGGGTGTGTGTCAATAAATTGTTAAGTTTTTTTCAAATTGACCTCAATGAAAAGTTGAAAGTTTCAATTGGAAACATAATATTATTAATTTAAAGGGAGATGCTGTACGCCCAGTGTGAGAATCGGCGGCTCATGGTTCCTTGTTTTGAAAAACATAATATTCATTACGGATCCATTCGAAACTCGAACACGCACATGCGCGGTAACCTGTTGGCCTGGAAACGGTTTACATCCGCCTATATGCAAAATGCATGGTTGAACCCATATGAATAAATTGGACCCAGATATGGAAATGTGGAATATATGAATAAATTGGGACACACGTATGGAAATGAGTGCGCACTGCAGCAAAAAATGGTTAAGGCTTTTGAGCTGGCGTTCGCCATCTAGTAGTGTATGATAGAAATCTGTGAATTGGAACCAAACTTCTTGTCATAGGGCACCATGGGATCTCTCATATCTTGATGATCAAAGGCAGTTCCAAGGTCAAAGGTCATGTGAGGTCAAGATGAAAAAATAGGTAAAAATGTAAATTGGACCTCAATTGAAAAGTTTAAGTTCAATTGGAACCAAAATGTGTCAGAGGTGCACCATGGGATCCTCATATGTTGATGAGGTCAAAGGTCATGTGCCAAGTTCAACAGTCATGGAACGGCCCAACAGCTTAATTCTTGAAGTATAGTGAAGCGCGAATAGGCGAGGGGCGAACCGCACAAGAAATTCTGTTAAAGTTGGGGTTCAAACTCACGATTTACAATGGTTGTGAGATCATAAGTCCTCCACTTCATCCATTTTGCAATTTGCCACACATGCTATCAAAGATAAGATTTGGAATTGCTACCTCAAAAATCTGGCTAGAACAGTAAGTTAGTTGTTAAGTTAAACCAAAGTTTTAAATCCGGTTTTGTCCCCGTCAACGGGGGTGGCCGGATACACCTCACACTCAGCAATGCTGCTGTGTGAGGATTTATTGGAGCAAAAGATAATTGACCGGATGCCCTTCCTGACGCCAATCCACAGTTTTCGGCAGTGGGCCTAGCCTTTGGGCAACTATGCCCACCATACAAGGCAGTATGTGCTGGATGGCCGCCAAGCTCTCCAGAGCTGACGACCTTGTAGGTAGATCTTCTTTTCATTCTACCAGGGTAACCAGCTACCCTCCTCATCAGATTTCCTTAGAAAAATTGATGGGGGTGACGGTTTAGCCGCCGACAACTCGGCCCTGGGACAGGTAGTACTGGTTACCAGGATACCAGTAGCAGGCCTTAAAAGTAAACCTGACCTGACCTTATCTGTAAAGTTTCGCGCCAATATATCAATCCATTTTGATGCGAGAGCTAAAAACGTGATTGTGTAAACCCCATAGAGTACTGTGTAAAATTAATATTGGTCAACCAAAATGGGACACATTTTCACTCATAACTTCCAGACCAAACAGTCTTTAGCCCTAAGATTTGCAGAGTAAATAAGAAAATTAGAAGCTTTCTTCAGATATCAACATTTTGGCTACTTCCAGTAAAATCTGGGGTTCTGGGGACAAGGTTATTAGCGATCGGGTCATGGCCTTTTTAAGGCTTTGACATATAGCAAGATTTGATATTAAAAAAAAATATATTTTTTAATATAATTGTGAACTAGGGGCATAGTGAATCTTTGCCATGAAGCTCAAACAGACAATACCATATTACTTGTTGATGTCATGTGAATAGTCACAAGATTTTATGGTCTCATCTGTTAGCTTGTATGCTTTAGCGTGTCTGATTTCATATATTTTATTGCAGTGTAAATATTGAACTCGGTACATTACATCTGAATATGAAATGTAGCACTTGGAAAAAAGTAATACTATTGCTTTGAAGATGTCCATGCATAGGTAATTGGATGACAAACATGGGTAAAAGATGGTCAAGGGAGCATTCCTAAAATGTTAACAATTGTGCAAATTGTACTTGTTGTCAAAATATATGTATGGAGGTTTTTGTTTGGTATGCCTTTAAAGCAAGATTATTGAAGACACTATCAGTGATTTGCCCTAAAGAGTCAAAATATCTGAAATTTGCAGCAATAGCTTAAAAGCAAAGGATAAGTCTCAAGAATTCACATAAGTTATTTTGCAGCTGAAACATTGTCACAAAAGGAAGAAACAGCAGTGTTGCATGATATAAATTGCTATTCAGTTACATGTTGAAGTAAGTGTGACAGTAATGACTATTCACTAAAATATCTGATTTTGTCCTTATTAGGCTGATTTCAGTCTTACCACTTGCAGGTTGTGTTAATACAGACATGCAAAAATCTGATTTTTAAAGGATTGTTTTCAATTTTCTGATTAAGCAAATCACTGATAGTGACTTTAAGCTTTTATTTGCCATTTATGTCATTCCAATTCGATAATATAGATGCTATATCAAAAATATGGCGGCAATATCTGATTGGCTCGATTTATATTGATTACAAACTTTTTAGATGGTGAGAAACATTTTGTAATGACCTCACACCATTGTGATCTTAAATTGGAAGTTAAATTATTGGAAGTTATTGACTATTTATCTATTGAAAACATGCTGTTTTTCTGTTATACCTCATTACAATCAATAAAGTGTGAGCAATGTCTTTTTCCTCAGCAATACTTTGGGCTGAAGGTTTTTAATATTATTTTTTGATGATTTTTATATGATTTTCTGATTTAGCAAATCACTGATATTGCCTTTAAGGCACTCAATAAATGCAGGTGATACAAGGTCCTGGTAGAATTTCTCAGTATGAAACTTCTCTTCAAAATGAAGAATTTAAATATTTATGTTGTTTATTTCATGTGCAATGTGTTAAGTTATGTTTTATGTGTGCAAAGGAAGAAAGAGAGTAGGTAGGAATGTAAGACTGAAGAAAAGATTCTGTGTCAGTTGTTCAAGGTACTTCATGAATTTCAAATGCTTACAGGCAGAAATCGGTCCAATTTTTGATTTTGATGACGTACATACTGGATTGGAATCAAATAAATGACAAATAAAAGCTTATTGCTCTAGCTTTAGAGGCATACCAAATATAAATCTTGGTATGTGAGACAATCAAATTAAATGAGTAGGAAGTTGCTAAACAATTTTTTTTTAGATACGGTCCGACATGTGTGCAAAGGGGGAACATATGTGAGGTCAAGTTGTAAGATAGGCTGAGAATGTAAAATTGAGGTCAATTGAAAAGTTGAAGTTCAATTGAAACCAAACTTAGTTTACGGATATTACATGGAAATCCACATTTGTTTACGAGGACAGATGTCACATATCAAGGTCAAAGGTCATTTAAGACCTATCATTTACAAATTACGAGGACAGGTGATGACCGCGATGTATTTTTCTTCCACAAAGTGTTAAAGAAATTTTTGTCTATCACCTGATGAAGCTTTTGTTAAGAAATTCCAATGATTAGTGGGTTAAAATGATGATTTTTCAATTATATCTCTATTGATTCAATTACATAGTGCAAACTTTAAACCTCATTTTCTCTGTTTCTTTGTTTTTTGGGTGTGGACATTCAAAATACCTCATCTTTGGGATCTGTATGTTCTGTTGTCATGGCATTTTCACTAAAAGAAAGCTTAAATAGGCCTAATGCTCTTTGAGAAAATCCCAAAATCCCAGAATTGATTTTGGTCTTCTTCTGACTCATTTTGTGTAAGTGCATGTATATACTTTTATTTTGACATCATCATGCTCCAAGTGTTAACATGTATTTTGGGACACCCTGTATGTTCCTATAAAGAGGTTATTCTGAATGTAACTCTTGGATGCTAAACATGAATAAAAGAGATCTAGTACCAGTACCTGAAAAAAATACCAATAAGCAATAGTGGAATTGCATACCTAAATAAATACCAACAAGTATTCCACATTGTACATAAAACTTCAGAAAATACTGAAAGTGACAGGAAGAGATTTTTTTAGGATATGAATTTCTCTCAAATTTCACTGGATCCATTGTAGACCACCTACTGAGAACGTTTGGAAGGTTTATTGGACAAACAGGTGCAAAAGAAAACCGCAAACCTTGTTTTGAACTTGCCTGCTATCGTAATCGTTCACCATAGAAAACCAAGCTTTGAATTTCTGTCGTGCACGACAGAAATTACTAAATCATCATCTTATTATATAAAGATGCCATATTCGGCTTATTCACTTCAGGTGTGATCTTATACATTGGAAAGCATTTCAAATATACAAAAAACCAGGGTTCAAAAAAATATTGGGGGCACTTTCTGGAAATGTCATCATGCCTCTTTAAGTAAGAACCTCCATCTTTTTGGTCTCTTCCACAGTTGCTGTAGACTCCTGCCTGGCACATGGTCTCAAGCGTCGGGCAGTGGGTATCTTCAAAGGCAACAACACAACAGCATCTCTCCTTAAACAAGTCTCCAAGAACTTTACGCCAGCTGCCCAGGTGTCTCAGAAGGTGCATGAGATAGAGGCAAGGATAGAGAGCAGTAGGTGGGTATACAGTATGCTATACAGTCAGGTTGTGTTGATCTTTTATTGACACTGTAATTTTGGAGGGCAAGAGGCGTGAAGTATTGTTCATACTTTTATACAGTAACATTCTTTGATTTCTTTTGGGGAGAATGTGGGGGAGGGGAAAGCCAGGCCCCCTGACCCCCTGCGCGATAGGCCAGGCCTGCACGCACAACATTTGTTTTGCATAAAATTCAGTATAACCCTGTTTCGCTATGTGAATTCATGCAAGAAGGTTTTGGTAAGTGCAATAGCTGCCACTTGTCACAAAGTCCCATTCCCAGGGGCCACTGTATTCAAAGGTGGGATATGATGCGGAAACAGAGAAAAAGTTTTTGTAAAAAGGGTTCTCTTTTTTTCAACAGGCGATGGGTGCGCGTACATTGAGTAGGGGTTTGGTCAAAAACAGCAAAATTATTGAAAAAAGGGAAAGTTTTTTTTGTTACCCTGAAATTGTGATGTACGCGAGATCAAAATGATCAAAAATTGTAATTTGGAAGAAAAGCAACATGAGCCAAAGCCAGATAATAAGGGTATATTATCAACACAGTGCATTGCTTACTTGTTTAGGGACAAAAAGACTTTTTTATGGGAGCAAAAACAGTCAAAAAGACTTGTTTAGGGTATGTTTTTTAGTCGGTGGAAATACTTGTTTAGGGTACATTTCGGAAGTCCATGTTCACGCATCATATCCACCTTTGAATACAACTGCCCCCCCCACCACCTTGGGAGTCCCATTAAACATACTATTTTGCCAAGTCTTTGGTCAGTGGCACTTGAAATGGGTCTTCAGGCCACACAGTTGCCTGAAGAACCATTTCAAGAGCCACTGATTCAAGGAAAGAAATTAAAGAGTCATCGTAATACATGGCAACACACAAATGTATCACATGGCAGCTATTGTCCTTACGACCTTCTTGCATTGACATGATGATATAGACCTGGGGAATTTGATCAGGTTGGTGTTGAATGCTCTTTGGTCATCTATAAAAACAACTATAGAGGCAATAATAGAGAGCAGTAGGTGGGTACACATTATGGTATAGTCGGGTTGTGTTTTTTGTGTGCAAATAATGCATAACATCAGGGACATAGCTAGACACTGTAATTCTGGAGGTCAAGGGGTGAAATTTTGTTCATACTTTTATCAAATTTATTCACATAAGTGAATTTTTGTTTATTTACATTGATCGCTTTTATTCACATCCAGTTTGTGCTGGTACTGCAATTCATAAGCCTTCACTAAGATTGTGATATTTTTTTTTTGGGGGGGGTATGCTGCTCCTCCTCCATTATTCATACCCCCCCCAAAAAAAAATCAGAAATAACCCTTACAGTGGAGATGATTCTTCACTTCCAACAGTTTTAGAATAAGAATAGTATTGCTTGACAACATATAAAAAATGCAGAATTTTTGGTGACAATTTCGCTAAAATTGGGATTTCTTGGCCGCCCTCCCCTGGAACCTTCCAAACATTGAGTTTGTGCTGGTACTAAAATTCATAATTGATTATTGTTGTTCTGATTTGCTTAAAAAATGATGCCAGTTATTATTCATTCTATATGCTTAGCTTCTCTTTTATTTACTAATGCCTGGCATGTTTGTTGTGCTTTAAAACAGGAAAATCACCATGAATGGCGACAGTCCCAGTCGTCCTGGCCAGAGCATCCGAGCATCTCTACAGCATCGCAATCTCTGGATTAGAGTGGCTCTCTTTGAGAAGGAACTCGCCAAGATTATTGAATACATCACACAGAATAACAGGTGAATATAAACCCAAAGGAAGTTTTGAACCAATCCCATAGTGCATTGCAATGTGCCTATACTGTATTGTATTAGAAACATGTCAGTTCTTTGGGATAAAAAGTGGTCAAGAATTTAAAGAACTACAAGATATTTCTTGATCTTGATAAAAAATATCTAAGCACTAATGCTTTGTGGGCTAAAATGAGTGTTAAATGTTGGGTTTTTTTTATGTATTATGAATAGGATTTTTGTGGGATCACCTGCCTTATTGAGGTAAAAGTTCCCAAAACTAGTGCATTGTGGGATGGACTCAACACACCCTTTGAAAATAAGGTTAAGTTTTTTTTTAAAAAAAAAAAAAAGAAAACCGCAGATAGCATTTTAAGGGTTTGGATTAGTCATAGTAACTCCTTAACACACTTGTAGGTCGTTATGTGACCACGTTTGCGGAAATATGTCAATACATATGTGAAAACAAGAAGATAGCAACTCTTACGTGAACTGAAATTATGTCGCACAAATAAGTCACTATGTGAAAAGACGAATACTTAAAAATGAAGATACGATGCTATGGGTCCTTAGAGGCAGAAAAGATTTCGCCAAATACGGCGTTTGTATGATGCGGACAATTAACCTTTTGCAAAAGGTATATTTACAATTAAAGCCACCTTTTGATTTGTTTGGTGAATTTTGATAGAGCAGTACAAAAAACATATTGCCAAATTTATGCCAAAAAGTCTTTAAATGATGAATTATGTCAGTATGTGAGGCAGCCGACGAGTTATAGCTCTAAACCCTAGAGCTGGAATATTACACCAAGAGGAGAATCGCGAGTATTATGGATTAGCCCAAGGCCCGTCCGATTTCTCTCACACACGGCGCGCCCTGGTTGTTGCTGCGTAAGCCCGCAGTGTGTCGTCATGTTGAGCGGCAAGCCACACGCATATTAAAAATCGGTGCGTCACGCGATATGTAACCAGTGTGCATTTACCCAGTGTTCCATTGTCTGATCGGCGATTTTCTCCAAAATACGCGAAAAACCAATCGATTGAAGAAGAAGACAACTATGCTTCTAAAAAGATTCCTGCATCCCTAATGCACAATAAAGTCTCCCGATGACCAGGTTAATTTTGCTTAGGAAAGAGATATTTGAGTCCGTGAGATAGCATGTGCCATCAGTTGTTGTTGTTGTTTTTCACTCACTAAGTGTGACGAACGTAAAAATACTAGTAGTTTGTCTCATAAATATTGCATAAGGACTTTCCAAAGACGAGGATACGTAAACCAAATATTATGGTGCCCAAAACTATGTTAATGAAGTGCGTATGCTCATGAGTAATACTTTTGGGCCCCTAGATTTTGAGTACGCCGTTTCGGGAGAAATCTCGGGTCTGGGTTATATTTACGCGTTGTCTACTAAAACCCCATTGGACTACCTGCTACATTAAAATCAACAAAACTCAAGGAAATCACAGGTGGATCACTCTTAGCTGTAGAACCCTAGTTGGCCTACAATAAATCAAACCCAACCCCCTCATACCTGCAACAGCCCAACAACTCATATTGGGAGGAGAACATAATATTGGGGGTTGTCGGTAATTTGATGAGCAGGGGTCAAAATATAAAAGCAGCAATGCGTAAGGACCATTATTAAAATAGCTGTAGAACCCTAGTTGACCTACAAAAAATAAACAACACAACCCAAGCTACCTGCAGCAGCCCAACAATTTATTGTAGAACAATTGGTGGGTGGGTTAATTGGATTAAGCAGTGGGCAAATCTTAAAAAGCAAGCAATGATGCTGAGGCCATAAATAGCGTAGAAACCTAGTTGACCTACAGTAAACCAGCACAACCCACAGATACCTGCAGCAGCCCAACAATTTTATTATTGGTAGAACAATTTGATGAGCAGGACAAAATATAAAAGCAGCAATGGTGAGGCTCATGAAGCCAGGATAGACTGCACTGAAGTAAAAAAAGTTTAAAAACCCATCTGCTGGACAAAGTGCATGGCAACTGTCTGTCTTATTTTCAGGGGGCGGGCAAGTGTGCCTGCAAATAAAAATCCTGTATGCTTGTATGGCCAATTTACACCTGTTGGATGGAGCTGTATGCCTCCTAGATAATGAATTTGTTTTCATATTTGTCGCAAGCTATATGCTTTTCCACATATTTCTGCTGCTGAGGCCAGTCTAGCAGGGGAACTGTAGTGAAAGAGTGGGCACTTCCGGATAAAATTGTGAATTTTTGCACACAAGTACTTTGGCCATTGATAATCCATAAAATTGATGGAAGCACTTGCCAACCACCCCTAATGGCCCCCAGCTTTTGAGTTTCAATGTTATACAGGGGTCAAAAATTAAAATGTTCGAATTGCGCTTAAAAAAAAGCAACACCATGGTGTTGTCTGGTTAAAAGGATTTAAAAAGGTATAGTTTACACTATCTAGGGGATTATAGTTCCGGAGTTAGGGGTAAAAAACTATAAAAATGGTGATGAAAAAGTCAATTTTGGTGTGACAGGGTCAAAAGGTAAAAGTTGCTTGATCAGTTAATATGTGATGCAAAAATTGTTTCCCTAGCTTAACGGATTGAAATAAGGAAAGTTGCCTATTCTGTTATGCTTAGTTTTCACGTTATCCAAACAACTAGGTCAGGTCAATAGATTCCAATAGCTGCCAATAGATGTTGACTTATTCGCCATTTTGGATAATAACCAACACGTAGATAGTCAAAACTATTCATATATTTCATTCTATGAGCTAAACCAACAATTGAACCACATTTTACAAAAATTGGAAGCAACTTTTATTTTTGACCCCGTACAAACCAAAATTGACTTTTTTTTACCATTTTTACAGTTTTTTACCCCATTAATTCCTGAACTATAAGTCACAGGTAGTATAAAAATCTATACTTTTTTGAAATCCTGGAAAAAACCAGACAGACAAACGTCATGGTGTAATTTTCAACAAGATCGGAACATGTTAAAGATTTGACCAACTGGTGTAAACCTTGAAATCCATGCTGGGGCCATGAAAGGGGTGTGGCCAAGGCTACTTCCATCATTTTTTAATTGATTTCAATGTTAAAGTTACTTGGTACCAAAATTACCAATTGTATTCCAGATTTGGCACACTCACATAAGATCTGTGCACTACAGTCCCCACTAGTCAAGGCCAGGACAGGGGATTTCTAATCCCTGTCTTTGAGGTCCATATATGCGATTCATGAATTGCATAGTTCGTTGTTTTTTAAAAAATAAAAAAATGGGTTTAATCTGATAAAATAGTGAGTAATTTGTTTAAGGTTATCACAGCAAATAAAAAATAGTAGAATGGGTACTTTAGAAAGGAAAAAGTTAAGTAGCTATCATTATTTTTTTTTAGGACCAAATAAAAATCTTGATTAGTTTGATCAAGAAATCGGTGGATCTTAGTGTGACAGATATTCATTAAGTTACAATTAATACTCTTTTACGGAAATGAAGATGTTCAATTCTTGATCATTTTATAGAAAGATTTTCATGCTAAGCTAATTTCATGAGTTCTTATACAAAGGATAAACCAAGAAATCTCTTTCTGGGCAAAACAATGACCTCTGAAAACAGAAATAAGATAGCACCTCACAAATAGGCATAATAAAACAACCAATGGATGATCGTATCATGACTCGAAAACAGTGGGAATTTGGGAAGCACCCTCCCAGGAAATGCCCCCATGCCTCACAGGAAACCGGTGTTATTAAAACTTTTGATAATGAACTTACTTAAAGCAATAACAGCACATTTTTGAGAGTGCCCCCCAAATTTACGGTATTTTGAGATTTTTGCTCAGTTGCATTGGTACATTGATGTAAAAAATACTGTGAATGATTAAAGCTCAAAATCTCTATGTGTCGCAAAATAAGGAATTTTTGTATTAGAATAATTAATATCGGAGATCTCCGATAATAATTTCAATGGCTGCTGGAAACGTCCTCCAATATTGAAGAGCGGGAAAAAATTGCATCATGGATGGGTCTACGCTCAGCATAGTTGGCTCCGTTGGTCAGCGCAAGTCAAGTTAGAGTCATTTCATTGAGGGTGTGACACTATTTCATCATGAAGGACATAAATGTGGCGTTCCAGCTCCCATTAAATTACAATCAGGGATCCGAAATCTAATTACACAAAGTGCTTCTTTTACGCCAAAATACGCATTTTGAGCATTACCATCACATGTATAGTTTCCTAGACAATTTTACCAACACTACTGCAAAACATCTCAAATTTTGAAAATTGGGGGGTGCTATTCAAAAAATGTGCTTGCTGTTATTTTAAACGTTGCATGGCAGAATATCCTTTCCTTTTGGGAGTAAAAAATTGAGTTTCTGACTCTTGGGAATTTGACAAAATTCAGAATCCCTCTTACAGAAGAAATAAATATTTTTCAAGCATTGTTTGATTATGGTTGTAAATGATGGTATTATCTTAAGCATTTTAAATATCTTATTTTAAGATGAAAGAGGTCCATATTCCACGAATTTAAAGCCACTATCAGCGCCACCTATTTTTCATCAAGTCATTTTTTTGCACTGTTTATTGGAACAATGGTTGAAATGACCACGGAGTGGGCTAAGCTTAACCATGCCGTTATGTGTCACGAAATGACAATTTTTATGCATTGTTTTACTAAAAGAGTCCGGATTAGACTTATTGAAAGGGACCACATCGTAATGGTTTATCTGCAAAAACTGCTTTAAAATGCTTTAGTGTCTGTTGTTCACACAGAAAACATAATGGAAGGTTGCTGGTATAACCTAACAATAGCAATTTAAAGCGAAACAAGTGCACTTTGATTGGCAAAAAATCCTGATTGTGGCTCTTTTTAAAGGGAAGGACCCAATTTAAAGTTATAAAGTTTTCATCTTGATTAGAATGGTTTGTCACCCCAAAACCCCCTCGTAATCGGGTCATGAGCCCATAACAGAAACCCTGCACCCCCCGGGATTTTTGGAGCCACTTATTTGGGCGAAAACCTTTACATTAGCTATCAAAATCAGGTTGTTGCAAAAAATTCCCTATCGGGGTTAAGAGTGAGGGCGCTTTTTTTCAAAACATGGCCACGGCCAATTTTCATTAATGCCCTTTTTTGAAAATATCTTAATTTTTGATTAAATTCATGCACTATGTGACTACTCTTAGTCGCACCAAAACACACAAGGATAGTTGAACACCTTTTGGCCATGCTAACCTGCCCTATAGAGGGCGTCATATTCAAAATGGCACCAAAACAATGATGAAACACCGTTGTATTTGCACAACTTAATGCCTCTTTAAAAGGCAACCTGCGGTGTCACATAATTAATAATTGTCATGCACCAGTGGATAGTTGAGGTAAGTAAACAATTAAATATGAAGTGTTAGCCTTTCAAGTGTATATATAGAGGGCGGCTTTAGGCTAAATATTCTATAACTTACTAGAACTAGAACACAACCAAAGGCTTTTTTTCTAACAAGGATTACCAAGGGGAGGGGGTGGTTACCAGAATTCGGTATAAAGCCACCCGTGGCTTATGATTTTGATACAATGGATAGGCTATGATCCTCATCTTTCCATTGCTACCGAAAATAAGTACTAAACTTACCTCGTATGGCGTCACAATGACGTCATCAAATCAGCGAGTCTGTGCGAAAATTGGCATTTTCCACAGAAAATAGGCGAAATTCCAATTTTACGCTTAAAAAGATAGGCATATAAGATTTTCATGAGGTTTCAGCGCTAAATGATGGCAAAGACTAGTTTTACATAACATAAAGTTTTTCGAGCCCATTCTGTGCACAATATTTTCAAAAATACACCATAAAAATTCTCAGGTGGCAACCCACCCCCTCCCCCCCTACCCTTCGAATTTGACGGGCATACCCTAACCCCGGTGTGAAGGTGTGCTACCTTCGCATTGTTTTCGCAAATGACCAGAAAGGATGGAGAGAAATGATTACCTAGAAGCTTTTACGCAAGCTTTTGGCATTTTAGCGCAACGGGGCGAAGTTCACTAGGGTGGAGGGTGGATTGTTGTTGTTTTGTCCCAAGGCAGCATAGTCCATCTGCTTCAAGATAATGAGATAACTGAGATCTCTCGAAGGCACTCAACATGAATTCAATCAAGAGCTTCCACAGTATACTTCATCTACTTCATGATTGTGGGGTAAACGAAAGCGCTCCGGATGACGATGACTGTGACACATGCTAAAACCCAAAAGCTCCTGGGGCTTCGCCCATGGCACCATGCCCGTCAGCAGAGTCCATCTGCTTCAAGATAAATGAGATAAAGGAGAGCTCTCCGAAGGCACCTCCCAAAAACATGACTAAACTGAGAGGTTCCTGTGGGTTCCGTCCCTGTACCACCCACTACAGGGGCAGATTATAGGTCAGAGGCTTCAAGATAATGAGATAACTGTGATCTCTCCGAAGGCACTCAAACATGCTATTTAACTCAAGAGCTTCAACGGGCTCCGGAACCCTGGAGACCCGCCAGGGGCCGGTATATAGTTCATCGGATCATGATGTGAGAGAACCGAGAGCTCTCCGGATGTGCGCTGTAAACATGCTTTTGCTAAAACAGAGAGCTTCTGGGGCTCCGCCCCTGGACCCTGGCCAGGAGCAGTATAGTTCATCTGATTCAAGATAAAGGACATAACCCTATACGAGCCACTTGACCATGTGTGAAACTCAAGAGTTCCGCCTCTCTGCCCCTGAACCCCACAAGGGGCTTTTCCCCCATTAACCTGTATACCCGCATTGCATGAGATCGAAGCGCTTGGCCCTGTGTGCTCATGTGTGGGATATGGCTTGCCCCTGTATGGGAGGGGTCAGCCAAAACCTTGACCAGTCGTTGGTGCCTCTGTTGCTTGTCGCGGGGTGCGGGCGGGGTTGTCTTCGGCCAGCTCCAGCGGACAAACTTATACATGCAGAGCGTATAGCATGCATGAGCCAAAGATGCCAAAGTATATGGTATGAGCACTTATTCATGCAGCAGCGTAGCATACATGAGATAGCTGCCAAGTAATTGGTATGGAGCAACCCTGTTGTTTGGACAGGCCAGCTGCTGACCGCCTAGGTCCGTCCGGAGTAGTTTCTTAGGAACGTCCGGTCCTTTTGAAATAGTCTCTTAAGCAGTTTGGGGGAGTTGGATGTGGATGTGGAAAGAGAGAATTGCTTGTCATCCACGGGGCCATCTATTGGTATGAGCCTGGTGAGTATCTTCCGCCTGGGGTGGCCGTTTCGTGGGATGAGTGGGCGGCGTTGTCTCAGCTGATTGAGATTCCGAATCGCCCGATCAAAGGTTTCCTTGCAGACAGTGAGTTACCTGGAGCAGACGGGAACTGGAGCATCTCTAATCTGCCCAATGTTGGCTGCAACAATGCACAGGTCAAGGACCTTACAGAATTCAGCAGGTTGAAGCCGCCCAGACATTGTACCCACTCTGGCTAGATCACTTGAGAACCCTGTGTTGGATACGATGAGAAAGAAGTTCCAATTGTAATAATATTGGTATTGTTAAATGGCAGAGAATCTTTTAAGCAATGATGTGTCCTTGGTATACGAGCTTAAAGGCAGCTCCTTTGATTCAGGAAAATTGGCTTCTCTTTCCTCTCCTCTCTTGAGTGATGTCGTAATTGTCTTCTTCTGTATCATATATTCTTCCTCTACTATTATATTCAGACAACCTCTTGTGGGATCAACTCTCCTGATGGCCACTGTATCTTAGTGCAAACATCATTTAACTTCCAACCTTGATCATCTGGTGGAGGAAATTCTGGCTCTGCCACATCTGCCTGGTACCAAATCAGGGCTTGATTAATTGTGCTCTCTGGATGTGCATCCTTACAAATCTCTCCTACGAGTGCTCTGGCAAATCTGTCCGGATCTTCAAGGCTTATGAAAAGTAACGATATACTTGTCACGTTTTCACTAACCCTCGTCAATAAAAGTAAAAAAACCTGAGCCGTTTTTGTAACAAACTCCCGATCCGTCCGCCCCGTGATTTTCATTACTGAACACCGATTCCTGTAAATTTGGGACCAGCAGGGTAGCTTAGATATAGTTTCTTCTATCTTCGTAAAATTCCATTGGTATCAACAACACTAAGTGCCAGCATCCCATGTATGGTGTCCTTTGACGTCATAATGATTGCGGAAAATATGAAATACATGTACTGAATATAATAGGTGGAAAATTGATGTTTCGCAAATTTTAGCGACTCAAAAACATGCTTATAACCACTAAAATTGCTCTCATTTTAATAAAAAAAAACTAGTCATTTTCTTCCATCAAGTAGAGCCAAAACACCGCATGAAAAATTTGGATATTCCTAACATTTTTGGCGAAAAATTGAAGTTTCACCCCCTATGTGTGTCATGGAAATTTACAATTTTGCTAACATGCAAACTTTATGACGTCATTGTGACGTAATGCTAGGCAGTAGGTTGGTACTCATATATTTTGGTATCAATGAAGATGAGGATCAGAGCTTCTATTGGTATCAAAATTAAGTGCCTGTGTGGGGTTTCTGTGTTGTTCTAGGCATGTTGGTCTTCTTCTCTCCCCTCCCGAAGGGGGGTGGTTGTATTTTGGCAGCCCTTTGAAAAAAAGCGCCCTCACGTTTAACCAAAACCCAGGTGGGGATTTATTTGCAGAACAACCTGAATTCAGTTGCTTATGGTATAGCTTCACAAAAATGCTGTCTCCAAAAATCCCCGGGGGGGTGCAGGGGGGTCATGGTAGCCCGTATCTACATAAGTTTTGAACCAATATTTTCAAAATCTGTTTTGATTTGAGAGCTAAAGAAATGTTATTTTGTAATCCCTAGAGTGCTCTGTAAAATTAATATTTTTATCACAAATTTGGGGTCACATTTGTTTTCCTCATTTTCCAAACCCAAACGAAACATCTTTTAGAAGCCCTTAGATTTCCACAGGGCAATGAAATAGCGCTTTCTTCTGATACTAAAATTTTTGCCCACTTCCCGTAAAATCTCAGGTTCTGGGACGAGACTTTTAGCAATCGGACCATGGCCATTTAACAAACTAGATACGAAAGGTACTCTCATTCACTGGTTGAAAATTCAAACATCTCAGCTTAAATACTTGAGAAGTTTATTCCAAAACCTGTATGCGTGCATGGCTTGTTCTCCCCCCAAAGCCAGTACGTACCTTACATTTTTACTTCAAAAAAGAAAGAATATGCAGCATACAGTACAGCATCATTGGAAATGTATCTTAAAGTAAAATAGCTCATTTTGATTTGTTGCCCAAATATTGAAGATTTTCTTTTGAATTAAATTACTTTTAATAAAGAAAAGGTAGGTTTCAATCTTGATGAATTGCAAGTATGATGCATATGACATTAAATGCTATGATTGATGAATCCGTGAAGTTAATTTTAACTACATTCAGAACCCACTGCATGCAGAAATGATGTCCTATATGCATTATTTTATCAACATGAGAGATGGCAGCATGGAGAAACATTACCGATCTGGCGTGTTTGGACATATGAAACGTCATAGCATCACTGCTATTGAGTATTGGTACTGAATATATCACACTTATTCACTGTCATGCAATCAAACAGTGTATGTGAGTGCTCCCGGCTTCAATATTGTAGATGAATTCCTAATCGAGAGGTGATAATCTTCTGTAAAACTGATTTGCTGTTAAAGTAAACAGCTAGGGATCCCTTGAAACTTGAACCAAAGGATGGTATTATTAACGAAATGTCTTCTGGAAATAGCAAAGCATATTGGTGATGGCATTTGGGGATAGTTTTTTCACTTGGGTCACAACCCCTTTTCGGACTGTAAACTCTTTAGAATGGAGTCGTAACGCTACTTTAAAAAAGGTCACAAAAGTTTCATATGATGTATAGTTTGGAAAAACAATCATGAATAAATAATGTGCTCCGCTTCTAAAAAGGACCAGTATATACTTCAGTTTATGATTCAATTAATCCCTTCTGGGCACTATCTGCCTATCTCTCGGCATATAAGCCCTATTTTGATTGTTTACTTGGAAACAATATCATGTAATTAACAAATCAAGATACGTAAAAAGCACCATATTGATTGGTTACTTAAAGGGCTTTTCATCCATGTTGTGTCCTGAAGGAGCCATTCTTAACAGCTGTGGAAATGTAATGCAATTTTCAATGGCTGATTCCGGGTTCAATTCGCATGATTGGACCCAGGTAGTATGTCACGCACTGCGATTGATGGTATTTTTAGGCTTGAAGCGCTCGGTCAACCGCGTTTTGCTACGTTTCGTGCGTGCTGCCCGTTGTGTCTCGTTGCATATATTCGTTGCATTCAACGGGTGTTCGATTGTTGTCACTGGGTGGTGGCAGTCCTCTCTTGTTTATTTAGGCCGTAAAGCATCCCGAAATTGGGTTAAAGATGACCTTAAATGATAGCTGTATTTAAGAATGAGAATAAGGTAATGATTTGGAACCGGGACTCTCTTTACACGAATTTAAAAACCGGCATCGCCTTGGTTCAATTCGTCGTAAAGAGATTACCGGTCCCAAAATCATACCTTTTCTTCTCTAAATCAGACAGATTGTATCGTAGTTTTGCCATAGTGTCCCTGTCCGGGGGGGGGGGGGGGGGGGGGTAGGAACAACCCTTTTGGGGGGGGGGGTGTATTTTTTTGGTCCACTGCACCCCACCACCTGCATACAGGCCTGCCCCTAAATCTAACCTTAAACCTAGGCCCCTTAGTTTATTTAATGCAAATTATTACATAAAGGATAAAAAATAATATTCTCTGACATTTCATAATAACTGTACAAGTCCCATAACCGGAACATGCAAATTAGAACCTCCCGGCTGTCAGGCTGCTGTCTCAGCTGGACACAGATATATGGCCATTCTGAATAAGCAGCCACTTAACAATGGTATAACCATGAAATAACTGATTATTGATTTATTACGATGTCTATAAAGTGACCAATAGAGTCTGCACTGTCACAGCTTTGTCATTACAACAGTGAAGGACAAAATTATGACATTTAGTATGTGTGTTTTAATGTTTCATTGTCAATAGATTTTTTTTTTGTCGCGCTGCACTATTTTAAGCCGTGTGTACATTAGTACATTTATATTGTACAGCGTGTAAGCACATGTGTTTGATTCAAGAAACGCAGTAAAAGGTCACCACCCAAGTTTCTTGAAAATAAAAATCATTATGCCATACAGTATTTTTAATTGCCTATTGTACAGTCTGATGAGTTTTTCAAAATGGAATTGTCTAAATTCTAGAAATGCACGGACCAATTTTAAATTTTGATAGGGGAAGCGGACATAAAGAACTAGAATTTGTAAGTACTATTATTCTGATTCTTCATAATATTAAAAGTTGATGACATTGTTATTTTTTCTTAAGGATTTTCTGACCAAAACTACCCGTGCAAAGGACATCAGACCATGCGAGAGGACAACATCCTCATGTATGCCTTATGCATGTCCTCTTTCCGAAGGCTAGGAAAACCGGATTCATGTTATTCACACATTTTAGTCTTCCGCCTAAAAGAGGATGGAAGACTATTAAGTTAGTGGCTGTCCGTGGAGGTCGTTCCTTCAGAATTTGTTTTCCATGTGCCAAAAATTACCTTTACGCCACAGTACTTCGCTATTTAACCCAATTGCGATGTACGGGGGAGCAAATGACTATTGCGCGATCCCCGAAAGCATCTCATTCGGTGCCCATTCCATCCGGGAAACTTTTACCGCCTCAAGTCCGCTAAAACATACACAGGCCGGTAGGACGTAACGAAAAAAATACTAGAAAACTTACGTATCTGTGACGTTGCACTCTCTTGCATTATAGTTGTGTAATCATCCGTCTGGTGACAAGTAGGGCACAGTTACGACGAAAATATCACGTTTTGTCCGTGAATTTCAACACCAGTGCCTCGATTGTTTTTTTGTTTTAAATTTGTGTTTTTGTATGCATTTTGTAAGATTAACTTCACGTTGAAAAAAGGTATGGAAAAGGTACTTTGGGTACTTGTATTGTAATTTTAGGACACTGTTCGGCGAGCGACACGAACAACAATTTTTTGTAAACATGACCTCTGGTACATTCCCGGATGGAAAGCGGACCGAATGAATGCAATTCGGGGATGCGCAAATAGTCTATTGGGGCAACTGTTTGAAGAGCTATTGTGTGAATTTTAGTTTGCCGGAGCAAGCAACGCGTGAACTTTGGTTCAATTACTGGCACCAACTGTAGCTTATAGTTCGGCAGTCGTACGTTGGCGCTATTACGCTACGTCACCCTGCCTACGTATCTGCATTTTACAGAATTAGGTTAGCTTATCGAAAATGGTGGCGCTATCAGGGTACAGGGACTGTACGACGTAGGATGGTTACTGTCTGTACGATGCCCACATTTTTAAACGTAGTTTCACGCAATGAATTTAGTTATGGCTGGGCGTGAAGTGATATTAAAAAAATATGCGGTACTACTCTAATAAGTACACCGATTATGATAGAAAATAATTTTGGAAGAAATAAATAGTAATATTGTATATCTTGAGGTCAATTTGGAAAAAAATAATATTCTACACCGTTAGATATTTACATTTTACATACCTGAACGGCACAGGTAAAATGCGAACTTGATCAGTTAGTTTGGCGGCCATGATGTTGTCCTGGTTGGCGATGCAGAGTTATTATTACAATTTCCGAATAGTTAACTTTTGGTGCTTCAAAGTTATTTTGAGAATTAACATGCCGAAGAGTTACTGTGTGGTAGGTTGCCATAAGAAAAGATTCCGGTTGTTAATGGCATTCGTGTACAGACGGTCAGGGTGAATTTATTGGGCAGGAGCTACTTATAGTCACAGGTGCGTGAGATGGATTGCAAATATCAAGAGACAGGGGTGCACACTAGTACATAAAGGGACCGTTACGTCGTTTTTGACCAAATTTTTTTGGTAGGGGATTCGAAAGTGAATGACAAAAAAGGATTGATAATGACTCGTCTCTGACATGCCCGAAATTTCGGTATGAACTCCGTTGTACTAGGTTGCCACACAACTCAACACAGTCCGAGTTGCTCGGAGCATTTCTTAAAAGGTATGACTTTATCTTAGTTTCTTGGTCGTTCTGATCTAAAATTAACCCAGTATTGTTTCCAGTGGCCCTTGAGGATATGACATGACTAGCTAGTCTAGCATGCATGATGATTCAATGGAATGATAGGTTGTGTATCAAACGTTCAAAATCTGGGGACGTCCTTTTTATTATCAAACTTTTACCCAACGGTCTATACTTAGTTACAATAATTGTAACTTATGGCATAATCTTTGAAAATTTGGACATGATCTTTGGTGCCATAAGTACAACTGTTCTGTGGAGTTACAATGCCATTTAAGGTTTGGATGTTTGCGATGTGTATTTACCGTAAAGAAACAGAAAAAATAAATTTTCTTTTGAACATACAGAGAATCTCTCGAGTCTGTAGAATAATTGTCTTAACAATTTGTAACCCATACTACAATTTGTTCCACAAAAAGTCATTTGCAGCATGTGCACAGGCTGCCAATTTGCGCAGCCCAATGTAGCATCCACAGGGCAAGTTTAACATGAAAAATTTAATAATGTAATTTCCAATCTGGAAACATGGTTATCACATGAGCAGAAGATCTCAAGGATGCCTACAATATAACATTTATTGCAAATAAATGAATATTTAAGCCATTTGCAGCTGTTAAATTAGAGCAGAAGCGTCTGTGTATCTTGGCTTTATGGCACTTTCACTACACACCAAACTCCTCATGACTAGATAGTCTATGATAAACAGCAGCCATAGAAAGTTAAGACTATCTAGTCATGATCATCAGGACTAGGGTCTATACTCTCCGTCATATTCCTTTTCTCTGAGGTTCAGGACTCAGCCTAGTTCTGCTGAGCATAACCCCCAGCATAACTTTGTCTTTCATTAATATTTTACATTTGGACATTATCGTATATCAGTAATGTCAAAATGTTTTAAAGAGGAAATGAAGACAAAAAGGTATGCTGCAGCAGAATAAGGTCATAAGCCAGCATTCCCGCCCGACAGAATCATGACAACGCGTAAAGGAAATACTTAAGTCTGCCGTACACGGCAGCAACTTCGCGCACGTTCGATGTAGACGCCTATGTTCAGAAAAGGAATTGTGACGGGCAAGTATAACAGTCCAGATACTAGCAGTTTCAAACCATAAACCAATTTAAGCGTCATTGGGACTTGACTAGGGGCCGTCCTGTCCCAGTACTGTGACTCAGGCAGTTTTTATCTTTCACGTTATTCCTGATTCGACTCCAAGTGAACCTAAGGCTGTTTGTGGAAAGGTACATTTGACGTGAACGTTTAGTCTCTCACGCAATCCCAAGAGATAATTTCAGACCACACCGTGACCGTGGGTAATCCCAAACCATTGAATAAATTTCAATTTGAAACACCAAATTCCACACAAAACTGTTTCTCCCTTACAACCACCCCAATACTCAAAAACCCAATCCCAACTACAAACCAATCCACGAAAAACCAACATGATGGGCGAAAAGTACTTGGGAGTGACCACTTGTTCATTTTAAAGTGACAGGAGGAGATTTTTTTAGGATACGAATTTCTCTCAAATTGCACAGATTCATGTAGACCACCACTACCAAGAACGTTCGAAGTTTATTAGACAAACAGTACAAAAGAAAACAGCAAACCTTGTTTTGAACTTGCCTGACTATCTAATTGTCCCCATAGAACACCGTGCTTGACTTCTGGAAATCATCATTATTCTTACTAAAACGGCCGTACTTCGGCTTATTCACGTCAGGTGTGATCTAATACATTGGAAAGCATTCCAAATATGCAAAAACAAAACGTGGTCGAAAAAAAATGGGGCGATTCTGTCTGGAAATCTCCTCATGTCTCTTAAGACACACATTTTTAATCCTTTGAAATTGTTCATGCATAATCTTTGTGCTCTGAAAATTCATTAAACAAAAATACCATGCGAGACATCATGCTAAATTTTTTTTGATTAGGAACTGAGGAATTTCAGTTAGCAATTAAAATTAATGCAAAAAAATATGGGCTTATTTGCACAGTGCTATTTAAAAATGTATTTTGAGACTGTGCAATTGGCAGTTGTGACCAGTTGTGACAATATTAAAAATATTCAAAAAAGTGACCTAGAATTGGGCGTTTGTCTTCTTTTTGGGATGGCAACAACTTGACCCCCCCTAACTTTGGGTCAAATAGTGTAACTTGGTGATTTAAACACCTTTGTGTGTTTTAGTCATGTGTTTAGCATTTGTTAGAGCAGGTCAACGGGATGAAAATGGGGAATTTTGCTTCCCTGAGTGAATTGGGCTAATTTTACACCCATCGTTGCATTGTTGCGTTCAGCACGTTGAGCAGGTCACCAGGAAGGCACAGTGTTTGAAGTTCATTATTAAGTAATGGACAAAACCAGGAGAAAACAAAAAAATCTCAACGCCGACACGTTTTGACACTGGATTTGGATTATTTATTCCACTATACATCCTGTTAAATTTTTACGAAAGTTCATGCCGGCCAATATGATTTTCCTTAAACATATAGTTTGCACGTCTTTTCTATTGAGAAGGGTGCTATAAATACAAATCATGACTTTGTAGGCCTATTGGAAGATCCTGCAATGGATTTTTCTAATTTTTGAAGAGAAAAAGCTCTTGCATGTCCCTCTACTTGATTCAGCTGTCAAATCTGTGTCGCCACTGCTTAACGGCTGACTCAGAGAATTTTGAAATTAATGGTTTGTGTATTTGTTTAAACTAGTCCAACTAGAATTAAAGATAGTCAGCGACTAAAATGTCCCAATTTCCAAAGTTGGAGATGAATCAGATTTTTCGTTTTCGAGCAGTAAACAGGATACTGCGTATAACAAAAATTCCGGATCCGGAAATTTATAACAAAGTTATGATTTTCTATATGAAGGTCTTCGATTTGAGCTTAGCTATTTCTCACAGTGATTAGTATATGGACAAGCATTATGTATATGCAAAAAACACAATTTGTTTGAAAATGGAGGTCGCTCTCCTCGGGAAATCTCTGAGTCAGCCTTTAAAGGGCTGTGGTCCGATCACTAATATAGTAGATTTAACAATAGCTGCTACTTGTTAACATCCAGCCTTTCTTTTCTCTTTTATTTTAAGAACTTTAAAGGGGGATGGCCCGATTTAATTATGTAAATTGTTCATCTTAATAGAATGGTTTTCACCGCAAAACCCCATCTGTAAAGTTTTGCGCCGATATGTCAATCCGCTTTGATGTGAGAGCTGAGAATGTGATTTTGTAAGCCCCATGAAGTACTGTGTAAAATGAATATTGGTCGACCAAAATGGAGTACATTTTCGCTCCTTGCAACAACAAAACGATATGGTTACTGACACCGCCTTGTTTGCTTATACATGGTGAACCGCATGCTTCAAAAGGTCATCATATAAAAATAAGTCGGATTCAGTTTATTGAAATTGTGATAATTTTTTGGCAGTTGATATGTTTGGTGCTGCATTTTGAATTTCCAAATGCAGGAAGTCACATAGATGATATCGTTCTGTGATGCATCGTTTACGATTGGTCTGGATTATAAAAATGGCTAGGATGTGTTCACGACAAATCTCGAGATCCTTTCATGGTAAATCTCTGAGATTGTTTCATGGTAAAATCTCCGAGACGTTCATGGCAAATCTCCGAGATCACCTTTAAGCTTATATCAATCATCTATCACCATCTATGACACTCAAAATGTTTGATGTGGTAGTAATAAGCCCGTTAAATCACTGGAAATAATATTGTATAGTTATGTTTTTTTTCTAGGACTGTAAAAATGGTGACTATACGGATCATGTAACTTCATTTGGGGCAATTTCTGGACGTGTCAGATTTGGCATTGTGGTGAATCCCTAAAGATTACCACACTTATTGAAAGACAGAGGGTTTGTATTGAGCCATCCCACAGTGACACCAGTTTTGAGAGATTCACCCAATAGGTCATGTGATCCCACAAAAATCCTATTCTTAAAACAAAAAAAAATCCCTGACTTTGGAAAAAAAAAAAATCTCTTATAAACCTAAAAAATTGCAGTAATAAAATGGAATTTTTAGTCAGCACTAATGTAGTACTCAACGCACATGTGTTTGAATGGATTGCGATGTTGAAAAGGCTTGGCTCATCTTTAGAAAGGATCAGTTGAGATAACTTTTTGACTGAAGATATATCACATGTTGTAAAATTCACAAGGAAGAACAGGAGTGTTTATTACGGATCATTAACAATTTTACTACACCATTATTTCATTAATGATTAGTAGAAAATCCATTTTTTACTGAGACAACCCTTTTGGAGCAAAAGAACTCTGGCAGCAATTAGTAGTACCAGGCAGAGAAAGTACAGGTCAAGATAATTAATGACATTTTTTTGTGTCGCCTTTCCTAAGGCAGGAAGGCTCATAGGGATCACTTTGCCCCTTAGTTGTATGTTGTTGATGATGTCTGTTGATGTATGTTGTGAAAAAGGGTTAACATTTGCACATGTAAATATCCACATACTTGGATGGATTAAACCATTATTTATGTTTTGAGATTTGAGATAAGGAATCTCCGTCATATATAAGATACACTGCTGGGAAACCAATTTAAAAAAACAACACTTTCAATAATCTACACTCTCTCAGGCAAACTTTGTGTCCAAGCCCCCTTAACTTTCATTGAATTTTAAACAAACGCTTCGTAATGCCACCGTTTATGTCGTGCACCCTTGTAACGAGATAGTATTACAGCCGCACATGCGTACATGAACCGCTAGGTAAACCAATTTGGTATTCATTACGGTAGCCCGCCATGTTGTTGAATAAACAGGCATAATGCGCGTGAGGCCAAGGATTCAGGGCTATTATGTACCACGGAAGAGGGGGTAGCGTCACAAAGCGGTAGCGTGTTGCACCGAATTCCGGTTCATGTCATGTCAATTTTGAATCGATAATGTTCAAGGACGCGTTTGTTTTTATTTACCTTGCGAGATGGCTAATTCTTCTGCTGGCGGGGAAGTAGATTTTCAACAATAAATGGATGATTAAAGGGGTGGATAGTGCCCACCACCGGCGAAATACAGCCGCGCTGTTGGAGTAAAGATTTTAAGGTCAAGTAAAGCACAAAAGCATGACAAGGTAAATCGCTGATCCAGTGTCAGTACAGTAGCAATGTGGCCATGAACGTGTTGTACTCGAGTCTTTGGTAGGCAAAGGGCAACTCGCGGAAATCTTGAAGTTGAAACAAATTTTGTTGACGTCCGCACGACGACGGAGATTAATTAACAAACTGGATCTCTATAAAACATCAGATCGGCGATTAAATCGTCATCGAGAGGTGACGGGTAGTTGTATAGACAGGGGATTGTTATTTTTGACAGATACATATTGGCCCCGGGGTGTTGGCCAAGTCATGAATGGC
The DNA here is from genome assembly GCA_023653785.1 of Ophioderma brevispina. NCBI lineage: Eukaryota > Metazoa > Echinodermata > Ophiuroidea > Amphilepidida > Ophiodermatidae > Ophioderma > Ophioderma brevispina. The sequence continues at coordinate 142,954 of JAMKCH010069663.1, forward strand.
CACGCTTATGAATTGTGTATTATAGTAATATAGGACACAAGATTCTCAAAAACATAAATAATGAATAAAATTAGATTTCTTGTTTTGCCCAATACCCAAATTATTGGTCTCGCTAGCGTTGAAACAATATTGGGCTCGGCGGGGTCTCCCCAATATTTTTGTCCAACTCATAGATTGACCAATGAAATTTGGGTATTAGGAATTAACGAATCCAATTGTAAACCAAACTTGGGACACAGCGCAACATGGCATCCCCCACTTGTTGCTGAGGTCCAAAGGTCACATGCAAGGCAAAAGGTCATGTGAGGTCAAGTTGGTAAAATAGGATGCTGTGAAAATGTAAATGACCTTATATGAAAGTTGAGTTCAATTGGAAACAAACGTGAATCAGAGGTGCAAAATGGGATCCTCATTGTTGCTGAGGTCAAAGGTCACATACCAAGGGTCAAAGGCAATGTGAGGTCAAGTTGTAAAAGGGCTGAAAATGTAAAATTGGACCTTCATATGAAAGTTGAAGTTCAATGGGAACCACACGTGAATAATAGGTGCAAATGGGATCCCTCATTTGTTGATGAGGTAAAGGTCAATATCAAGGTCAAAGGTCATGTTAGGCCTATCATTCACTAACCGCAGGCAGGCGACAAAGGGTCCGAGGACCGATGTGTTTAATTTGTGAGATTTCCAATTTCCATTGTTTATGATCGTAAAAAAAATTAGAAAAATAATTGCTGAATAGGAAAACACATTAACATGCAGGGGGGTAGGCATGCCAACCTAACGCAACAGCGAATTCAAAACAGCATCAACTTCCGGGTGGCTAGTCTTTTCAAAGACTTACCGTAGGAGGGCGTCTTACGCATATCGAACGGTTGCACAAAGACTTGACTAAAAGCTAGGCCTGGTCACGAATATTTAAATCTTAAATGACCGTTATTGGAAATTACCTGTTGGCAGCGAGGTTAATCCAATAACCTCAACGGATTTTGACGTCAATAAGTTGTTCTTAAATTATCATGATTATATTAAAGTCTTTGAACGAAGGTTAAGAGTTGATTGTAATATCACTGAGGCAGAGACTGCAATAGTAAATGCACGTAACGTTCCCCAAATCACCGTTTGGAAATCCAATGCCCAAGTCAGCAGGTTTTGTCCTACCCCCCCTGCTAACCTATGAGTTATAATGTATCCTGTGTTTATCATACAGGACTCGTTAAGATGAACCTTCTTAAAATGCAAGTTTATATCAGTACTGTCAATTAGCCATGTTTCCTCTCTACTTATCATAGATGCAGTAACTACCCCAGTGGAATTTTGAAATATAATTGTTTTGTGTTTTATTAAAAAAAAAAAAAAAAAAAAAAAAAAAAAAAAAATGCCAATTCCAAAGTTTGAAGATGAATCAGATTTTTTCGTTTTCGAGCAGTAAACTTTATGTGTAGTATCTCGTGCCATGGATACTGCTTATAATAAAAAGTCCGGATCCGGAAATTATAACAAGTTATGAATTTTCTCTTATGGGTCTCGATTTGAGCTAGCTATTCTCACAGTGATTATTATATGGACAACCATTATGTATATGCAAAAAACACAATTGTGAATGGAGGCGGCTCTCATCGGAAATCCCTGAGTCAGCCTTTAAAGGGCTCGGTCGATCCTAATATAGTAGAATTTAACAATAGCTCTCTTTTTGTTAACATCCAGCCTTTCCTTTTCTCATCTTTTATTTTAAGAACTTTAAGGGGGATGGCCCGATTTAATTAGTAAATTTTTCATCTTAATAGCATGGTTTTCACAGCAAACCCCCATCTGTAAGTTTCGCCCCGATATTCAATCCGTTTGATGTGAGAGCTGAGAATGTGATTTTGTAAGCCCCATGAGTACTGTGTAAAATGTGATATTGGTCGACCAAAATGAGTACATTTTCGCTCCTTGCAACAAACAAAACGATATGGTTCCTGACACCGCTTGTTGGCTTATACATGGTGAACCGCATGCTTCAAAATGTTCTCATATAAAAATAAGTGTGATTCAAGTTTATTGGAAATTGTGATAATTTTTTGGCAGGATATTTGGTGCTTTTGAATTCATATGCAGGAAGTCACATAGTGATATCGTGTGATGCATCGTTACGATTGGTCTGGATTATAAAATGGCTAGGAGTGTTTCACAACAAATCTCCGAGATCCTTTCATGGTAAATCTTAGATTGTTTTCTGGTAAAATCTCCGAGATCGTTTCATGACAAAATCTCCCGCAGATCACCTCTTGAAGCTTATATCACATCATCTATCACATCTATGAAACTCAAATATGTTTTGATTTGGTAGTTAGTAAGAAGCCGCGTTTTTTACATTCACTGGAAAAATAATATTGTGATAGTTATGTTTTTTAATTAGACTGTTAAAAATTTGATATTATCGATTCATGATAACATTATTTGGAGCATTCTGGTAGCTGTCAGATTTGGCATTGTGGTGAATCCCTAAAGATTACCACACTTTATTGACAGGCAGAGGGGTTTTGTATTGAAGTCAATCCCACAGTTGCACCAGTTTTGAGAGATTTCACACTTCAATAGGTCATGTGATCCCCAACAAAAATCCTATTCTTTAACACATAAAAGCCCGACTTTGGAAAAAAAAAAAAAATCTCTTATAAACCTAAAAAATGCAGTTAAAGTTAAAAGTTAAAATGTGAATTTTTAGCTCAGCAATAATGTAGTTACTCAAAGCACATGTGTTGAATGAGTTGATATGTGAAAGAGGCTTGGCTGCATCTTCTGAAAGGCATCAGTTGAGATAACTTTTGAACTGATATTATTATTCACATGTTGTCAAATTTCACAAGGAGAAAAGATGTGTTTATTACGATTCATTAACAATTTTACCTCACACATTATTCATCTTGATTAAAAGAGAGAAAATCCATTTTTTTTGAGACAACCCTTTAGAGCAAAAGAACTCTGCGCAATTAGTCGTACCAGGAGAGAAAGTCCAAGGTCAAGATAATTAAGTTATCATTTTTGTGTAGCCTGCCCTAAGGCAGGAAGACACTAGGGATTTATCACTTTGTCCACTGTAGTTGTTGTTGTGTTGTCTGTTGATGTCTGTCGATGTTGTGTTGTGAAAAAGGGTTAACATTTGCATTGTAATATCACATACTTGGTGGATTTAAAACCAAACTTGGGTTCACAGGCGCAACATGGCATCCCCCCACTTGTTGATGAGGTCAAAGGTCAAATGCCAGGTCAAAGGTCATTTGAGGGGGTCAGTTGAAAATAGGCTGAAAATGTGTAAAATTGCATCCTATGAAAAGTTGAAGTTTCAAATGGAACCAAACTGGAATCTCGGTGCAACATGGGATCCCTCCATTTGTTGATGAGGTCAAAGGTCACATTTACCAAGGTCAAAGGCCATGTGACGCGCGTCAAGTTGGAAAATGGGGTGAAAATGTAAAAGTTGACCTCATATGAAAAGTTGAAGTTCCAATGGAACCAAACTTGAACATAGGTGCAACATCGGGATCCCTCATTTGTTGATGAGTTCAAAGGTCACATATCAAGGTCAAAGGTCATGTTAGAGCTATCTTCACGAACCGCGACGAGAGCGAACACCAAGCGGTCCGAGGACCGATGTATTTTTAATGTGTGAAGATTTCCAATTTCAAGTGTGATCGTCAAAAAATTAGAAAATAATATGCTGGGAATAGAAACACATAAACATACAGGGGGGGTAGGACATGCCAAACTACGCAGCAACAGCGAATTCAAAACCGCATCAAAACTTACGGGTGCTAGTCTTTTCTCAAAGACTTACCGTAGGAGGGCTCTTCTCTTACGCATATCGCAACGGTTTTGCACAAGACTTGACTAAAGGACTAGGCCTGGTCACGAGGAATATGAGAATATTTAAATCCTTAATGACCCCCGTTATGGAAATGACACTGTTTTGCAGCGAGTTAATCCACTACATCAAGGAGATTTTGATGTTAATTATTTTTCTTAAATTATCATGATATTACAGATCTTTTGACGGAAGGTTTAAGAGTTGATGTTGTAATATCACGAGGCAGAGACTGCCATAGTAATGCACGTAAAAAGTTCCCCAAATCACCGTTTGGAAATCACCAATGCCCAAATCGAGCGGTGGTCCTACCCCCCTGTAAACATATGAGTTTATTAATGTATCCTGTGTGTTAGACTCAAGGACTCGTTTTAAAGATGAAACATTCTTAAAATGCCAGTTTGAGATAAGAGTACTGTCAATTTAGCCATGTTTAACTCTAATGATCATAGATGCAGTAACATACCCAAGTGGAATGCAAGAGGGACCTGCCAGGGCAACTACCATGTCATGGTCACAGACACAGTCGACTGCATATCTGTTGGAACACATTTATGTCTTTCAATGTTGCCTGTTTATCCGCATTTGAATGCATATTCGTGGGTGTTGATTGGCAGACATTATTGAAAGTGCAAAACTCAGAAGGGTTTTAAGATTTATGGAGAATATATTAATATAAGGCCATTTAAATAACAAGGCTACTTATTAATTGTATGTGTACTGATGTTGAAAATTTGGTTCATCTCTCCATTTTTATATTGCATACATCACGTAGTTTAGTGTCGAGACTTCAACAATTATAGTGGTCATTTGTGCATTCCACAGCTTGTTAACCCGAATTTTTACCTCAAAGAAGAAATTTATTTTTTTTCTATCATCTTGAACCGTTGGCCCAAGGATAAGTTATAGTATATGTTTGCATAATCTTACTTGCCAAATTTGATCTACTCCAGAGGAAAGGAGGAAATTCATCATTTTGTATTTTCTGTCTTTAAACAGACAGAAATTACAACACAGTGGCCTATAGCTACGGGGCGGCAGCATGTGATACAACTAAATTTGCACAAATATCAAAACACAACACTGAGAATTCATCTGCAAATGGAAATAACCTTCTATTGAGGGAGAAAGAAATATCTAGTGAATCGTAAACAAAATTAAATGTGATGCACATTAACATACTATGCACATTGAACATGTGCAGTGACATATTGGCAAATTTGTACTTGCAAAATTGATTAATCAATTTTAAAAAAAAAATGATGTTGATGCTTCTTGATTTCAGGTCTCAGTGCACTTCAAAAGGCAACATTTTTAAAGATAAGCACTTGAAAAAGTCTGTACCTACATAAACCAAGAAAAGTGTAATTATATCTACTGTAATATTCATTATTATAGTTTGATTTATGGTTATAGCCAATCAGAATCGAGCCAGTGTGATTTGTGTTGAGTTGAGTTGAATGCACCGTGCCTAGAGCAGTGAAATTAATTTTACCGCTTCTTGTCATCTGATTTGGTAGGTGATGGTGTCAAATGACAGCGCGTACCTTGCGGTCTGGGATCGTCTGTCATATAGCTAGCGGGTCCTTGAATGATATGGAAATGGCCATCAGATTATATTATCAGGCTGGCTGAAGTCATGTTGTACGTTAGTAATTAACTGGTGTCTGTTGGTTTTTGGACTTTGGTTAATTATCACCAATGGATTATAGCATTTCAAATACCTTACTGAGACGAGTATAGTTCCATGTTCGATTATAATTCCACACCCAGTTTTGAAAGAAGAATTTTCAAAATAGAAAGGCCTATTTATAATGCACCATACGTTCGTTGCTGGAATCCAATAGGGAGAGGAATTTAGTATTCTGCCATACCCATGAATTCGGCAGCCTCAACGGAATAAAATGCCATGTTGAAGGATGTGGTGGCAGAATGCTAAATTCATCACAATCAAAGATTAACATTGTGAAGGATGTGATGCCGAGAATGCTAAATTCATCACATCAATAGATTACATCTAATATGTTATTATATAATACCGTTTTGGTAAGTTTCTGTTGTGCTTCTTTACCAAATGAATTAGATTTATGCTTCAGTTCATTACAGATCTTTATTGATCACACCGTTGACACCTCGTTTGATCTTGAAAATGTCGTGGAATAAGTTCAGCTATGAAAAGGCTGAATTTTACGCTTGTGTGTTCATGCTGCTTAGGATGGAAAAAATCCATTATTATCCCACCCCTAAATTAAGATAATTCCAGGGTAAAAACAGGTGGGACCACACTAGGGTCAGAGCACAGTAATCAACCTGCTTCTTATATAATGGCAGCATGTTTTCTGTGGATGTGGTACTTTTGCAACCCATATTTTATGACTGCAATGGACATTGACCAAATGAACTCAGACACTTAAAGAGACACCGACACATTTGAAAAAATAGTGTGCCGTCAAGATTTTTCAATTTGATATTTTTGCATGGTTCTGAAGTTTGTAATACATTTTTATACTATTTCTAATGGAACCGGTAATGAAAATACCATTTATATGTGATTTTTACAACAGAAAAGTGTTGTAAAATCACATTATAAAATGCACATCATGACCTTTGTAGGCCACATGGCAAGATTCCCACAATGGACAAAGGGGCAAAACATCATGGAGGGGAAACAGTACAAAATGAAACTCATTTTGGTTAAAAACCTAATTGGCACAAAACCCCCAGGTTTTTCTAATTGAAAATCTCAGGGGGGCGGCCGCCCCTCCTGCCACCCCCTGGCGCCACCCCTGCTAATGTAACCCTATGCATAGTGCTTTGTGGAACAAGGGGGAAAAGCTCTGTAACATTAGCGTTTCTATTGACGATCCTGTATTTTACCGGCAAATCTCTTACCGGGAAGAGCAAGGAAAAGGTGGATAACGGTCAGTTTCTATTGGGCGCTATTTACCGGAAAATACTCCATGGCTGCTGTCGCTCAACTCCACACAACAAATTTGCCGGCAAAAGGTCGTACACTAAGGTCAATGCAAAGCATTGGTGGTTTGACCTTTTTTCAAATCAAAAATAGGCGTGCTACGATTGGTAGATTGATGTCGATTCTGACATTTTACATTCACAATTCAGAGGCAAATTGATAGGATAGAATGGGTTAATGTTTGTGAACGTCAGAGTTGGGTTCGAAGGTACATGGGGTTGTACAAGCGGCGAGATGCGATGTACGTAAGATCGAGGAGTCACCGCCGAATCCTAGCCCTTGCCGTCATTTCTCTCGTGGTACGCTTCTAACTCTTTCCGTTTTTCCTGGACTGCATGCTCACTGTCGCGGAACGGAGTGTGTTTCTATTGGCGTTTACCCGGTAAGTGACACCGCTCTGTTTCCTTCCTCTTCCTCGAGAAGGCAAACATTTGCCGGTTTCATTTACCGGTAAATAGTGAGGGAGTCAGTTTCTATTGAGCATTGTTTAATCCTCTATCCGTCTCTTTTCCGGTAAATAGTCCCATAGAAACACACACTTATATTCATTGGTGTTGACAATAAGCTAATCATCATCTCATATCGGTTTACTTACTTATATTTTCAGTACTATTATAAAAAGATGCCCTTTCTTTTCTTGCAGACCCGTAGAGGGACCATTTTTGGCTTCGTTATTAGGTGATTTGTATTAGAAAAAAAAAAGGAATTAAACTGTGTTGACAGTAAAAACATGGAGATGTGTTCATTGGTCAATGTTTCAACATACAAATATAATTTTCTGCAAAATCCTATCAGATAAACTCTGTTGTACGATTTTGATTATAGAAAAGGCTACTGTAATTTAAAAAAAAATAATTCAGAACTTAATACAGCCACAAAAAGATAATATTAATAGCCCTATTTTGCTTGTAACCTTAAAACAAAAAAACTGAGGCAATAGAGCCAGAATAAAAACATGTTTACCTAGAAAGAAGGCCCAGAAAGAGTTCATTATTTGAGTGTGGCATTCATACACGTGATTACACTGGGTACATTGATTTTGATTACCAAGTATTGGCACTGTGACAAATGTATGAAGTTTAAAAGGAGATTTTCTGAGCATACACATTTCTCTAAATTGTATTTAATATTGTTGCAGAAAACCTACCTAGGATGTTTCAAAAGGTTTAATGGAAAAACAAGTGAAAGGAAACCAACTAAGTTTAGAACTTGCATGCTGTCGCGAGGCCCTATAGATAGAGAAGCTTGAATTTTATGTTGTGCACAACTCCAGAAAATAGTAAATTATCTTGTCATTGCATAAAGAAAGTGGTTTTTTGACTTATTCACGTCAGGTGTGATTTTAATACATTATAATATGACACACAAACAAAAAAACGGTTTAAAAAATGGGGGGTGTGCTTTTCTAGAAATGTCCTCAGTATCCTATCTCTAATCTTAAAAGAGGCACTCATCGTGATTGCTAATTCGCGAAAATAAAAAAAATATCGAAAAATTAGATTTTTGCATGTTGTACCTGTACAGTACCCTTACATATCCCCAAATGAAAGGCCGAAGCGACCTAATAAGACCAAAATCGGAATATATTAGTTGTTAGTGTCCGTACGACACTTACTGCAACAACGTAACGGATTGATAGGCATTTTGTTTGAACACTAACTTATCCGATGACTTCCGTTTCGGCATTCTTCCTTTTCTGTTACTTCTTCAGTTTGGACATTTAATAACTTACGAGAATTCAACAGACTTCTCCTTCACTTTAAAGCTATTCCGCAATTTTAATATTTTTGACTCTTTTGGACAATCACTGATAGTGTCTTTAAAGAGAAAAAAGATGAGAGTAAGCAAGTAAATTTTTTTTTTTTAAATAGATTTTAAAATTGATCCTTTGGCTCCCTGAAATAATACACAGTTTGTTGTCCTGTGCCCTGGACTACTCCAAAATGAAGACAGCTGATCACTACTGGACTGACCCCCCTGCAGATGAACTGGTGCAAAGACACAGAATACATAGCGGGGGTCCTGGGGTTGCTGGTGGCACAGGCCCCAACTCTCCCAAACGCCCAGGCTTACAGGTGAGTTGACCTCAATCGTTTGTGAAGCATACACTGCAGAATTTTCGGACTAAAGTTTTGTGATACACTCATGGAAAATAACACTTGTTCAACAGAACCAGTGTGCTTGTAAGCCGAAATAGCAGGGGGGTAGGACACGACTTGCTCGATTTGGGCATTGGGGATTTCCAAACGGTAATTTGGGGAACTTCAAAGTGCATTTGCTATGGCAGTCTCTGTCTCAGTTTTATTACAAAATCTCCTCTTAAACTAAGCTTAGCTCAATACATCTTAGTAATATCATGATAATTTAGGAATAAATTATTGACTTCAAAATCCGTCGGGGTTAGTGGATTAACCCCGCTGCAAAATAGTGTAATTTCCAATAACGGTCATTTAGATTTAAATATTCGTGACCAGGCCTAGCCTTTAGTCAAGTCTGTGTGTGACCGTTCGATATGCGTAAGAGCGCCCTCCTACCATTCAGTCTTTGAATAAGACTAGCACGCGGGTTACGCCGGAAGTTGAAGCCGTTCTGTTGCTGTTAGGTTGGCATGTCCTTCCTCCCTGCGAAATAGCATTATTGAGCAACAGACTCATCAACACTGAATCCGTAAAAGATCTTATCCATCCACAGCATGATTTGCTCTTGGTCATAATGTGCTTTATTCAGAGAGCTATTTCAATCCTCCAAATTCTTTTATTGGGGGCTAGTTTACAAAGCTTGTATGACAACATCACAACATTCCCTTGGCAAGCCTACAAGTGTGTTTGGATCTTCATTACTTTTGCAACAGGGTTTTGTTGTTGTTCCACAAATACTCAGATGTTGCAAAATTGATTTGTGGTATAAACCCCCTCAAAATTTCACAACACATTGGGAAATTGCTATTGGTTCAGGCATTTACAAGGCATTGAAAAGTAGCAACAGAGAAATAATGGATCCCTACAGGCTAAAATCCTGCTAGGGTTTCCTAACATGGATTATTCCATTTCAAATGTGCATCACCTTTAGGCGACGAAAATAAAAAACCCTGTTTTACGGGCCCGACCGACCCTGGTTTTTCAGCTTTGCAGAATTTTTTTTTTTTAGTTTTTCCAAAAATCATGTAAAATCAGGCTGTTTTTAGCCCAAATATATCAATTTTGGCAAATGTTTTTTAGAAAATTTGTTTGTAAAAATTTTTCATTTTTTCTCTTGATTTTTCAGATTTTGGTGCTATTTTAGGCCAATTTTGAGCTCCAGAAAAGAAACAAAATTAAAAAAAGAAAAAAAATAGCCCGACCGACCGACCGACCCTACTTGAAAGGTCTGCTCGCCCATAAAACGGTTTTCTTTTTTCGTCGCCTTATGGAAGATTTACACAGTCTATCTTCTAAAGAGGGAGTTAGGATTTCAAATGGAATTGCCCACTGGGTAATTACATTTGATATACACACCCCTCTTGCACCCCTCTTGCAAATTTAGGTAAAGATTTCCATAGGGTTATGGATTGGATTTCAAGTGAATACCCCAGTTTTGCTGTGATGTGATATTGTAGGCATGTATGGAAAGCCACTGTCAACATGCGGATCATCTTGCTTGCTGACGGTGCCACCTCGAAGCAGCCGTGTCATTGCATCACGTATCAATAATGTCAAACATTGTGTGAATCATTTTCACAGTCTTCATTGTGTTTTTCAAGACTTTTCAAGGTCACTGAATCTAGATGAAGCAAGTTGTTCCTTAAAGGTGCAACGAGAGATTTCACATATCAGGTGTCCCTCAAAAAATCGAAAGTACTGATTTTTGCCCTGATGTAAAGCTTTCCATCAAAAATATCCCCATCTGAAAGGATTAAGCTGAGAATGTTCTTTGGTTTGAAAATTGTGAAATGTCTATTTTTGTATAGGAGCAAATACGAAATTCAGCCTATGTTTTACATTGAAGTATAAGCAAATCAAAATCACCCGTTTTCTCTCATTTAAGACATTTATGTAGGCAAACACGAAGTAAGAAATGTATTGAGTGTTTGATCTTTTTGAAATTACTATTACGACACAATGTTTGGGTGCCTCAAAATCTCTCGTTGCACCTTTAATATCACAAATTGTATTATTTTAAGTGTGTTACCTCAAAATTACCTAACACTAATTCTTAATATGTACAAGGTGACTTAAAATCTCTATCTGAACTATCAGGGCCCTGGAAAGCAGCACACACTATGAGCTAGTAAAATCTCAAATCCCATGGCACAGTTCAGTACCTTCCATACAGCAGTGTATTTAGAAATATACCCCCTGGTTTTTGGGTATGATATATGATACCCAGATCACTCAAGGTCAGTTCATGTCAGTGTATGTACAAGTAAAGCCCACTGAACTGTGTCCTTGGTGGATGAGAATATTGTACTGCATAGTGACAATCCATGAATATATTGCTGCTCTGAGTAAAGAATGTTTGAATAAATAATTTATTTAATTGGCTTCATGTGACAATCCAGATTTAATGGCCATGTTACAAACAGCTGTGATTGTTTTCAATAATTTCTAATATGCACAGTGGATTTATCATCAGCAAACCCTGTTCCAGGAACATAAATGGAGGAGAGAGTAAATGTTATGAAAAAATGTTTTGCAGTAGGAGAGATTTGTGAGTTGGAGAGGTTTATCCTTAATGTAAAGGAGTATAAACATATTGGCTAGTACTCTTAAAGAGAGTCTTAACTTTAGACCTGAGTTTAAACCAAGGTTAGTCCTACATGAGTGGACCTTTTCCTTCCAATATTCTAAAATGTGCTGTATAGGGTGAGAAAATTTCTCATGGATGGGCTGGAATGGTCTATCCGTGAGGATTTTTCTTGCCCATTGCATTTAACTTTCGCAGTATTTCGAAAGAAAAAAAAAAGGTCCACTCATGTAGGACTAATCCTGTTTTAAACCCAGGTTAAAGTTAGACTCCCTTTGAGAATATCAGCCATTGATTTTAGAGGATTCACAGATTGGCTGTGGAAGATCTGTGTCAACCTGAGGATTGTCCATGGTCAACCTGCAAATATTCAAGAGTCGACCTGATTTTGGTCATTTTCATGGGAGCGCATGGCCCACTGGTTAGGGTATTCGCCTTTGGTGCAGAAGGTACCCGGTTCGATCCCCAGTGGGGCCACTTGCTGGGATTTAATTGTGTACTGGATTTGATTTGTAAGAACTATTGATTAAAGCTGGAATTCCACTCTCCCTGTGGTTCATTTGGACTTGGGCAAATGAACCATGAGAATACCCCGTCCTTCGGAGGGCACGTTAAGCTGTTGGTCCCATATACATGGAGAATCACGCCTGTATATGTAATCGCAGCCAGTTTCAATAAGAGTAGGGTGAAAACCCCCCTGGCTGTCCCAAATCATCCTGGATCCTTGGGCATCATTGGAAAGCAGTGTCTGAACTCTGAATGAACTACCCAGGCTAAATAAGACAACAATAAAATAAAATAAAATCATGGTCAACCTGTGGCTACTCCAGTCATCCTGTGGACATGGGTTGAAAAAATGTAAATTTCCTGGGAAGATAGTCGCATTTCTCACAGATTTCCCACTATATCTTATGTATAAATTTTCCTCCAAATGGCTAAGTTTCCCTCCAAATGGCCAACTTTCCTGGGAAGGAGCTTCCCAAATTCCCCACTTTTTTGAGCCATGCCTGTAGATCATCCAGAGTCAACCTGAGGAGGATCCATAGGTTGACCCTGGAGTATCCTTAAGTTGATAATTCCTAGGGATTCTCAGGTGACTCCAGAGGTTCCATAGGATGATTGCAGATAGGTTGACCACATGTGATATATCCACAGCTTCAGGTTGAATGTGGCGAGTCCTCAGTTGGCCTTCAGGTCCCAAGATCTTAAAGGTGCAACAAGAGATTTCACATATCAGGTGTTCCTAAAAAAATAGAAAATAATGATTTTTGCCCTGATGTGAAGCTTTCCATCAAAAATATCTCCACGTGAAAGGATTAAGCTGAGAAATGTTTCTTTGGTACAAAATTTGTGAAATTTCTAATTTCGTATAGGAGCAAATACAAAATTCAGCCTATGTTTTGTATTGAAATATAAGTAAATCAAAATTACCCTTTTCCTCTCTTTTTAAGACATTTCTGTAGCCAAATACAAGGTAAGAAATCTATTGAATATCTAATCTATATGAAATTACTATTTATGACACAATATATAGGTGCCTCAAAACCTCTTGTTGCACCTTTAAGGTTGATTTATGCCCTAAGAGTATCAGCTGACAATAACACTTTGTGATACACTAGACACAGTGGCCCTATTTTAAGTATTGAAGTTGATCCATAAGCTCAGACAGGTGGACCTTCATCAAATGCCCAAAATCGTCTTGTGGTTTACAATATCTATTTGGATTTATGTGGGTGGGTTGCTATTGTTTTACCTCCGATGGGGGGGGGACTCACTTTTATTTTGGGTAGATATGTGCCTGCCAGATTTTAAAAATCGGGCTCAGCTCCGTGGCTGATTTGAGGCCAAAAAAATTGGGTCTCCAGAGCTACGTTTTCCTAAAATACCGGAAAATAAGCTGTGGTTTACCTCAATTTCTAGCTACTTCTTGAGGAGTTTTGAAGACAGTTTGGTAGAAAATGGCTTTGGACATGTAAATTAGGGTCTCAGAAACTGAAATGGTCCTAAAATGGGGGTCGCCAGAACTGAAAAAGTGCCTAAAAATGAAAGTCTTATGCATGGGCGGCACATACCCATACTACCTCCCATTGTGAGAACCCGCCGCCCTGGTTTTGCCCCAGACCTGGCCCAATGTGAATGTATTTTTTCAAATGTTTAAACACCCTGTAAAGTCCCCAAATATAGTTCACATTGTAATAGTATATTTTGCAAAGAGCATCGTAGGCCAGCGGCAGGTTATGTTACCGCAATATATTTTGGATTTAATTCGGCCCAGCAATTCCCAAGGCTTAAAATCTATCCACAATGTCTATTGATTTTGGTGTCCGATTCTGCCAAAACATGATGATTGTGGGCGTTTGATTAAGAAATTGGGACGGATTTGGATGTAATGGGAGAGTATTCGGTGTGCATGTGCACTTCTCTAGAATTAAAGGTGCAACGAGAGATTTTGAGTCGTCCATATATTGTGTCATCTGTAGCTATTTCTTATAGATTAGACCCTAAATATAATTCTTACCTTGTATTTAGCAACAGAAATGCCTTGAAAGTGAAAATAAAGGTGTTTTTTATTTGCTCATATTTCCATATAAAACATAGGCTGAATTTTGTATTTGCTCCTATACGAAATTAGAAAATTCACTTTTTTGTACCGACAAAATATTTCTCAGCTTAGTCCTTTCAGGTGGGGGTATTTTTGATAGAAAGCTTTACATCAATGCAAAAATCAGAATTTTCTATATTTTTCGGGACACCTGATTTGTGAAATCTCTCGTTGCACCTTTAAAGTAGAGGAAAAATATGAAGTAGTTCAGGAATATTATAACCATATATTAAAAAAGTGTATGTAAAAGTCGTTAAGAGATGTGCTATGCTGGTTAATTATAAAATTGGACCAGCCAATTTTCAACATGAATAAAATTAAAACAATATTGCCAGTTCCACAAAAATGTCAAATTACACTGCTCCCAACAACTATTTCCTTGTAATTTCAAGTTCTAAAGCTGTACAATTTAAAATTCATTACAGCTATTTCCATTTTGTCTCAAGTTTTATTTGCAATACTTTTTTGCAGTGAAAATCAATTATAATGCGTTGATTTCCACTCAAGTACAGGTTACTTGCACACACTCCATACCAAATTAGTGCCGCTTCCATTTGAAAAAGTATTGACATTGCATTTGTCCCATGCTTGACATTTTCTCTGGGATTTGCCTCAAGCAGGTATTTTGACATAAATTTAAAAATTAAAAAAATAATAGAAAGTGAGAAAAAAGGTTCAACTGGACTGGTTTTTTGGCCAGAATGTTCAAGTACATGTATAAACCTTAATCAATGAGAGTTTATCCAAACAAAAAAAAAAAAAATTATCCGTCTATTTATCGGCATTCTAAGGGAAAGTTAGGTTTCCTAACTGGTTATATTGGACAAGCAATGGATATCTAGTGCCACTCTCCATCTGGACATGGACAAATCACAACTGACACTCTATCTGGATTTCCTACTCCTGTCTGTCTGTCTGGCTCCCCATGTTTGGCACCCTGTTTGGCGCCCACATGTAGGCCTATTGGATTTGGCTGCACATTTCTCAGCCTGTGCACCATGATGTGGATCGATTGGCATGCCCAATTGCTTCTCCCTATAACCTACTGATCCATACATTTAATATTGATATCATCACTTCCAAGATCCACTTTTGTGTCTCTGCCAGAAGTCATAGAGGGTTTTAGCTTTACATACTAGGCATAAGCATAAATTCATCCTGGTTTCCAATACCTTCACACATTTTCATGCCAGTGACTTGGATGTTATGGTCCTTCAGATAGTCCCCACTTTACCCTTCCAGAGTGGGGTCAGGTCATAGAGGTCCTTATAGGTTATGCCAGAATGGTTAGAATTATAAGTTGCTTGGATGTATGTGCATGTGGTGAATCTATTTTTTTCGTGACACATGATTCAGGGGTCCTTGGGTAGTGCGACCTTGTCCTCATTTCTAACATGATAGCATATGACACAGGTGTCCCGTGAAATGCTTTACTTTCTAAACAACCAGCCTATTTCTTTCTTGTATATTGGAAAGTGATAATACTTGTGCTTGAATTTCATGCTTTGCTGATTGAACTATTTTGGCTTTTTTTTTTTTTTTTGTTTTTTTTCTGATCGGAAACAGCATTGCAAAATCCATCAATCGTCAATTCAGACTATTTTTTAGCACCTAGTCAGTGTGACTCATCGGCTGTTGTACTGAGTACAGTAAGAAACCTTTTTCCAACCTTCGAGGATGGTATGGCCACTAGGGTGAAATTTTTATTTCAACTGGCATGCATGTGCAATATAGTTCCTATCCTGCTTCAGGGCAGCTTTTGCCTACTGTAATTCCTGTCCTTTAGGCACATGTATATGCTTTCATTCAAGCATACTTGGCCTCAAAAGCCAAGGCACAAAATTATGCTAGGATTATCTCCTTATATAGTTAAAGCTCAGTGCTAAGGTGCTTCCTTCTTCAAGTCTTCACACACCCTGGTACCTTAACTTCCTGATACCAATTGCCCTGCCACTCCAATCTTTTGCTGCTCGGACAATTAGAGAGGGGAGAAATTGTAGGGAGTGGTTGCTTGGGACGTTAGGCATATAAATGGTGAAGGAAGAGGGGAAAAAGGACAGGGGGAGGAGTATGGAGGCGATATGCCACTTCCTAGTTTTCCGACCTGCTGTGTCTGTGATCGTGGTGCATCTTGATTTCTCTGATGGTTTTTCCACCTGAATGAGCTTCTCCCAACCCTAGCAAGCACTAATTTGGAAATTGATATACTTGTTCATAATCAAGCAACACCATGCTAGTTACGGTTCCATGCGATCACTTCCTAGCTTGACAGATCCACAGGGAATGTATTTGGATTTGGTATTGTAATCTTTACCATGGATCGTACCAATAATGCATATTTCAACATGTCACAGAGCTATTGTTTGTAGAATCTGCATTTTTATGGTATCATAATAGTTAGGGTTTCCTTGCCACTGTTTTTTGTCTATAGGCCTCCGATTTGAGGGTACTGTTAGACTAGTTAAAATCTTAAGACAGATATATATGAACCCTGGAACAAATTGCAACAGAAGGTTTTTTTGGTTTAAAAATGTAATTGTTCAATAACCCCTCCGAACCTTTAATCTCCTAAAATCGGACCAAATCAACACTGGGAAGTGGGCTCCTTAGCATAATCCAAAATGGCCGCCAAAGGCAACTTTGATCCCTGTACCTCCTAAATGGTGGGTTTTTAGACCCCACAAATATGTTATTAGTAGATACAAGATGACACCAAAGAATCAAATAAGCTTGTTTAAAAACGCACTATTACGTGTCTATGACTACACACAAATATGACGTAATTATTAGGTATGTTACGTCATCGGGAGTCTAAATACATAGAAAAGCATCTTGTTCCAGTTGTACACATCAGTGACCACATAAAGCACCATGGATCTACTGTATGTGGGCTCTACTATGGTGGATCTACCGGGGGTGGAGTCTACTGTATGTGGATCTACTCTACTGTGGTCGGATCTACTGTACGGGGGTGGGATCACCCTTTAGGCGGATTCTACTGTGCGGATCTACTGCAGGTGGATCTCTGTGGGCAGATATATCTTGGGAAGAAATACTGTGAACGGATCTACTATAGGTGGATCCTATATCCTTTAACGGATGAAACCCCAGACATGACTATTTATTG
>JAMKCH010069670.1:0-12732 GCA_023653785.1 Ophioderma brevispina
CAAGTCTTAAAAGTCAAAAGTTTTTCCTGGTTGAAGTTTAGCAATAACCGGTTTCCAATTCGTCCATGTTAAAGGGGCAAGTGAAACCAGGGTCGCCACTAAACCTCGTACACTCTAGTTTGATCTTCCTGGGTGCACTTGCCATTAAAAGTAGTTGGTGGACAACCTGGTTGGGTGTAACATTTGGCTGCTGTGGCGGTTCTGTTGTATTCCTGGGAGATAAACTTCCTCACGTTTAGCAGTTGTTTTAGCTGAGAAAGGATCGGCTTCAAACATGGTAGTATACTCTTGATATTCTTTATCACATTCCTTAGAAAGGCCTGGTATCCGTCCTACAGCCTCTGGGTATGAATCTCCGCGCAGTCTTGTTCACTATTTGGGCAAAATTGGCATAGTAATGGGGTTTGGGAGCAATCCTCTTCACGTTCAGATCCAGGTCATCAGTGAATCCTTGCCAGTCTGCTTTTTTATAGTCAAAGCGATGCTTTAAAGGCACTTAATTTTATCTTGAAGGACTTGGAAATAAATAAGATCGACAGCACTATCCATGTGCTACTAATGTGCAGAGTATGCCTTCCCTGTATGGTAAAGGTCAACCCATGTCAAGAAGTTTGATTCGATGTTAAATGCCTCCTGCCGGCTTGACACAGGATGTCTTCGTTCAACACCAATGGAGAACTTATACATCCTAGCAGGAAGTGGTCCACCAGACATCCGTCGCAGTGTAGCGAGCTTGCAAGAGCGTATAGCTGCCAAGTATCTAATGGGAAGCACCCATGTCCGAACAGAGATCTGCTGCCAAACGCCTTAAATCCAAAGAGAGGTTCTTAAGCAAAGTCCAACCTCTTGAAACAGTCTCTAAGGAGTTTAAGAAGTCGCCTTGTGGAAAGAAAGACTTGCTACCAACCAAGTAGCATCTATTGGTATTGAACCTGGTAAGCATCTCTCACCTGAAGCTGACTCCACATGGGCTGAATGGCGATCTCTCAACAGATTGAGAACCAGAATCGGCCAATCTAAGGTTTCCTTGCAGAAGTGGGGCTACCTGGAAGCAGATCAGAACACTACCTGTGGCTGTGGGACAGCACCACAGACAATAGAAAATCTCTTGGTCTGCCCACTGTGGATGGAGCAACAATGCACAGACAAGGACCTTGTGGAATTCAGTGAAGCAGCCAGACGTTGTACCCATCTCTGGCTGGATCATATTTGAGAACCACTGTGTTTGGACACGATAAGGAGAAGAAGAAGAATATGGTGATGAATAACTGAAACATGATATTGTCATAGTCATAATTTTCACCACAAAAAATATTTTTGGTCAAATAAGGCATATTTTACCAAATGGGTTCAATGGTAACAAAAATGACCAAAAATGTTAAAATTTGTGTTCAGTACAGTCAATTAGATTATTTTTAAAAATCAGTACCCATTTTTACATTGGATTCGTTTGCCAGAGCACCAAAAGTAAAAAATATGATTTTTGATCAAAAATAAGCTTATTTTTTGGGCAAAAAAGAATGACCAAATCACTCAAAATCTCACAACGGCAATAAGACTGCCGGTATTATGATCAGTTTTTTTGACTTTTTTTTATTTTTTCATTTTTTAAATAAATTTACGCTAGTGCAAAACACCACAAAAGTAAAAAATATGTGAATTTTAGATTATTGGTGTCAACAAATGCCCATATCCACAACAAATGTCTTTAGTACGGTCAATAAGAATGCTTTTTGGAATCTAGCCCATTAATAAAATAAGCCACTCCAACCTTCTGCACCAAAAGTTGTGATTAAACCCACATTTCTCCTAGAGTTAAATCTTAATTATTCTCTGGTAACAATCTCTGAGATTTAAGTAGGTACCACTTAGAAAATCTGGCAGGTAAAAATGAAAAACAATTGGGTCATTTTGGGTAAGTATAGGGGACGTTTAGGTAGCGTTTAGGCTAATGGGCTTGTGTATGGAATATTTAGTAACAATATAGGTTTATAGGTTTTCCCAGTTATTTTCGCATTTGTGACAATTAATGTTGATAAAACAAATCGTCATGGAAAATTGAATCGCTAAAAGACAAACCAATTTAATTATTATAGTAACTGATATTCACTTTGTGTCACTGTATTTCAACCTTGTGTTTCCAACTGGTTTTCGTCCAATTGCTCGTGGAATTCGTCCGTCAATATAGCGACGCGGCGTATTAAAAAGCAAATCCGTCGTTTTTCATGCTCTTAATGATCGTTTCCTTCACCATGTCAGTCTTGGTATATAGGCCTACTCAAAACAAACCACAATACCCGACCTATGATTCTATTGGGGATGTTCTGAATTTCTTGTGTCCAATGTCTTTCAAAACATTCCCACTTTCCCCTGTTCTTGTTTTAGTCTCCGTCTGAAAATTACGCAGATTTGTTAATTTTACCAATGTTTTTACAACATAAATATAGTTCCTGGTTCTGGATTTGGCGCCAAAAATTTTTTGTAATTGTCTGACTTTTAAACGCGTTTCTTTCATTACAAAATAATTTAACAATCGGCCAAGCCGTTAATGAGTTAATAGTGGGGGTCCCATGGACCCCCCCCCCCTGGGCACAACGGAAGTTCATTTGGAATATGGTTAAAAAATAAGAATAAGAAACCGAGAAAACCAAAGCAAAACTTTTTTTTTTTGCTGATATAGTTCACACAACATGTAAGTAACAATATTAGAACATTAAAAAATAAATTAAATCTTATGTGCTGAAACAAACAAACAATCATGTACGTTGCCAAACCGTTACTGTACAAAACCTATGGGAACATGACGTGTATTTTGGAATCACCGTACAAAAATACCAGGATTCCCTAAAACTGCTGGTTTGGTGTTAAATCTTGTAATTGGGTCTTCTAGAATAGATATCAAACTAAACGTTTTCAAAATGTTTGATGTAAGCGCAAGGCTAATTTGAATATTCCGTCTTTTTTCCATTTTCAGCGTGTTTGAAAACAATGTTTTTCCCTAATTTGCAGCCAAAAGAACAAATTGCATGTTCTTGCTGATGTAGGGCTGTCTTATTTCCCTTCACATGTGGTATTCATATTTCGGGCAAAAATTCCCTCGGGGAAAGTGGTTCCTTGGGGGGTCATGGAACCCCCCTTGGGCACCAACGGGAGTGAAAAAACCCCTTGGTCATTAAGTGTTAACAATGGCCCGGGCTCAACAATCCCTCCCCCATTCATAAATGTTATTCGGTCCCATAATAACCACACCCAATAGATATGTTTATTCAAATAAGCATGATGCAGCCCCACCACGTACCCTTCCTGACGGCGGTCCCGCGGCGGTTATTTTTGCAGTCATTATAATTGAGATATGGTCTGGCAGGTGGGGTAATGCTCATGAAATACTCAAAACTTTATGCCATTTATTGAACACCAAACGAATATGAAAGACCAAGCTTCGCTTTTTCTATTCAGTAAGTTAATCGCCACCGCGGACGAATTTGTCATACAGGATTGACGAATATCAATAAGAATTAAGTTGAAATATAATGGACACAAAAGGAAATCGTTACAGAATAATAAAATTTGGTTGTGTGTCTCGGATTAATTTTCGGATGAATTCCAATTGTCTTTTTTGTTAAAATCAATTACACAAGTGCGAATTAACTGGAAAAACTATATTAAAACACGACGGACAGTAATAAAATCCTTGACGTGAGTATATAGTATTATTTATTTTGACTTGGAAAGAAAACGAATACAATGTAATTAAATTCTTACTCGACTTAACCTATTCATGTTTTTTTCAAAAAGGGAGAAAATAATTGGCGCGTTGATATAGGGCATACGGAGGAGCCACCGTAGATATGGTCTCTCACCAATATGGAGGAGGTGATTATAGAATTACAAACGTATATGTACATAAAGCTAAAACCACGCTATAATAATAATAAATAAAATATATATAATTCTAAATATAAGAGCGAAAAGAGTAAAAGGAGTAAAATACACTCCAAAAGCGTAGCAACCACTCCAAAAGAGTGAAATTCCACTCTTTGGAGGAGTTAATGGAGACACAGCTTATATCAGTCTATTTTGGACTGTGCCCCTTTAATTCACCATGCCTCATTATTCATGTGCACATTTTTTCATAGATGAAGATCTACCTACAAGTGGCGTCCGCTCTGAAGAAGGAGCTTGCGGCCATACAAGCAATGCTTCTTGTATATGGTGGGCAGAGTGCCCAAAGGCTAGGCCCACCGCCGAAAATTGTGGGTGGATTGACGTCAGGAAGGGCATCCGGTCCAAGAATCTTTTGCTCCAATTATAAACCTCACCCTCACACAGACAGTATGCTGACGTGTAGGTGATCGGCCAATACCCGTTGACGGGACAAAACCGGATTTAAAACCTGGTTTAATTAAAACTAAACACATTTAATGCACCTTTACCCCATTTACTCACCAGTAATCCACTATTAGACAGTGTGTAATGCACGTACCCTTTTAATGAGTTGAACTTTAATTCACAAACACTCCTTATTGACTACCGCAGCTTTAATTCACCATGTGTTTTTTGGGGTCACATCATAAAGCTGGCGGTCAAAGGTTCTTGTGTGACCAAGTCTAGTAGGCCAGGCTATATAGTTGGGTCCTTTGGAGCAATTCCGTGACAGTGGAGAGCCACATCATCATTCTCCAGTGGATTGGTCTTCTATGAAGGTTAATGAACAAATTAGCGGGGTGCCCTTCGAGAAAGTTTGGGCGGAATCCGAGGAGGGGGAAAAAATATCATAATTACAGGGGTCAAAAATAAAAATGCTGGAATGCTTTAAAAAGGTAACCAAAGTGTCTTCTTGTTACAATGATTAAAAAAGGATGGTTTGTACCTACATACAAGGTATGGTACCAGGTAATAAGGGAAAATTCGCAAATGTCAAAGGGTCATCTACCAATTACACCGATTTCTTTAAAAAGGGTCTCCAAATTTGTAACTTTCCACGGGATTGAAAACAAAAGTAGTTACCACTCTCATTTGTATTTGGTTATCGAAGGATAAATGACAAAAAAGGTCAAAAACACATCGACTCTATTGATTCCAAATGTTTTGTTGCAGTCTCTGAGGAAAGATGAACATTTATGTTTTTTTTTTTTTTCTTTTTTTTTTTTTTTTTTTTTTTGGTTTTTTTTGTTTTTTTTGAGCCCATTTTTGAAGAAATTGGAGCAAATTTAGATTTAACCTTCCGTGATGACCTTTGACATTGACGCATTTTTTTTTGTGTAGTATCTCCATAACCATAAGTTGCAAGTAGTCAAACTATACCTTTTTTAATTCCTTGTAGAAGGACGAAACACTTTGGTACCTTTTTTACAGAAGTTCCAAGCATTTTAACTTTTGACCCCTGTGGTATTATGAATTTTCCCCCTCCAGGATTCCGCCACACTTTCATGAGGGGGCACCCTCGCGCGAAATTTGTTTCATTAAAAGTCCGAGAGACCAAATTCACTGAGAAAATGATGCTCTGCTCTCCACGGTCAAGGAAGTTGCTTAAAATGAACCCACACTAATATTAGTTAAGAAAGTCTGCTAGCCATGCCTTATTCATTCAAGCAATTACTTGTAGATTTTCAAAAAGAAGGCCCCTTAAAGTTGCAGCGAGAGATTTCAAGGTATCCATAATTCTTTATTAATGGTTTGATGAATTGATTAACAATGTTTATTTGGTTACAGGAATGTCTTAAACGTGAAACAAAAATTGATTTCTTCATGCTAATCTGTCAATATAAAATATAAAAGATGAGTTTCCTATTTGCTCTAATAGGAAATGAGAATTTCGTATTTTTGTACCAAATAAATAAACCTAAGCTGAATCCTTTCAGATGGGGATATTTGTGATAGCGTTTCTACATAGTGCAAAATTCAGATTTCAGGGAAATCTGTTAGAGTGAAATCTCTTGTTGCACCTTTAATTCACTATATGACCTTGGACCCCAATTTGTGAAAATCTTATATAATAGGAAAATGTCTTGGTGAAATGGTACCATTCGAGATCAAACCATGTGGATTTTTTATCAAGTAATGCATAGATTAAAATCCCTTTTTCCGACATGTTACTGATTTATGGCTTGTACCACATTTGTAGAAAGTATAACGGAGATGAACCGTTGGGGCTGTTCGTCGACTTGGCAACGTTGCGGAAGGATCCCAGGTTGGAGGTACTTAACCTACCCGAGGTAACCTCCAGTCATCTACAGACATTCTGCCGCATTGCCTCTGTGCGAGCTTATAGAAATGTACAGGATGACGTATTAGTCAAAGTGGTATGTTTAACTTAAGAGTCACATAATAAACGCGCAGCTCTATAATATTGCGTTGGTCTTTCTTAGCGGTCAAACGGCACTAACGCGAGTGCGAAATGATTAATTGCAATCATTGCATCACCAACGATGGAAAGTAGAATCTAATATGCAATACAGGTCAAGGGAACTTGATCATGCGGTCTTCTCAGAACCATATAGGTGGGATTCTAAAAGCACGAAAGTGTAAGGTCTTGCACACTCCCGTTAGTGTATTAGGGCGAGGAGTGTCCACATGGACCCTCCCATCTATGAAAACCACTTTGCCATTGGATTTTTTGGACGGATTGCGTAGAAAAATCCGGCTTATGAAATGGCAATGTAAAGATGTATGTATGTACGTGTGTGTGTCTGGACACAAAAAGGTCAACATTTTGCCATAACTTTTTTTTCCAGATGAGCTAGAGTACCCAAACTTAGATATATTGCAGAAGGGCACAAGCCCCTATTAACCATGTAATCCATTCCCCCATGGTCCTCCCCTGGGTCTGACAGGGCGTGGGGAAATGTTACAAAAGGTCAACATTTCACAAAAAAGTATTTTGCCATAACTTTTTGCCATAACTTTTTTTCCAGATGAGCTACAGTACCCAAACTTAGATATATTGTAGGAAGGCACAAGCCCCTACTAACCATGTAATCCATTCCCCCAGGGTCCTCCCCTGGGTCTGACAGGTGAGTGGGGAATAAAAAAAAGGTAAACATTTTGCCATAACTTTTTTTCCAGTAGAGCTAGAGTAGTCAAACTTAAATATATTGTAGGAGGGGACAAGCCCCTACTAACCATGTAATTCATTCCTCCAGGGACCTCCCCTGGGTCTGACAGGGGGTGGGGAAATGTCAAAGAGTCAACATTTCACAAAAAAGGTAAACATTTTACCATAACTTTTTTTCCAGATGAGCAAGAGTAGTCAAACTTAAGTATATTGTAGGAGGGGACAAGCCCCTACTAACCATGTAATTCATTCTCCCAGGGTCCTCCCCTGGATCTGACAGGGGTGGGGAAATGTCAAAAAAGGGTCAACATTTCCCCCAAAAGTCAAATTTTTTTCTAGATGAGTTAGAGTAGCCAAACTCAATATAAATTTAGTCTATAGACTGAAAGTGTTTAGACCTATGCCTTTGATAAGCTCCTAGGCGACCGCCTAACTGCCCGATATGGAGTTTTGTTGAGGTTTGGGTCCAACAGTCCACTTAGTTTCAAGTGCCTTCCATGCAGGCAGACTGGCTTATGGACTTTTTTGGTCGCCACCTTCTTGCGTCAAGTATAGACTATACATACACAATGTACACCCATATTATTCAACACCCCAGAGCTGCACATACCCTAGGGAGAAAAAGCAATCCGTCCATACCGCCATTGGCGGTTTACAGATTTTTTAAAGCAAAACTCTGGTCATTGATAGGGTACATCAACACGACCACAAAACAGGAAAATCGGTTAACCGTTGTACCGATTCAAAATGGCTGTCCAAAAACCGATTTTTGGTTTCTCCTGCCTAAAAAGTGAAAAACACTTTCCCAAAGTATTTTTTCCATAGAATTTGCCTCATAATAGGAGAAAATCAATTCATTTACATTGCTATACGATCAAAGGGACAAAACAAGTTTTGAATAGCACCACCAAAATGCTTATTTATGCTAATTAGCATAAAAACGCCATGGCCGATTTGAATTTTTTCCACCAAAGATTTAAAAGTTGCAGTCAATCTTGCAGTAAAATCAGCGCATTCTTCTGTGCATGACTAATTCTCCTCTATGGGTTTACTGCAACTTTTAAATCCTGGGGTGGGTTTCGGCATAACTTCAACAAGTGGGCACTTCGTCAAGTGGGCATAACTTCAACAATACTCAATCAAAATACGCGCAAATAAATATCGCTTCCAATTATATTTCATAATGTGTAATAGGATATATCGTTTGAACTTAACAAATTCAGGGATGGGGAGTTACTTTTTGAATGTGTTTACTTGTCTAATAACACATTAATAAGCAAAACAGCGATATTCTCACGTTTTCTCAACAAAATCAATCAAAGATTAAAGCCTAGGACACATGCATATTTAATTCCGGCAAAATACAAAAAAAAAAAATGCTTATTGGATAGATTGGGACCTGCATTGAGCTCTGAAAGTTTTATACCAAGGAATATTACCCCAGCCACCAAGAAGGACCAAGTAGAAGTCAGTTGTCAATTTCAGCCTTTTCACTTGATTTCCCAATCTTAGTTAAATTTACATACCACTAGTGAGTAGAGAACCTTTAGGTAATCATAACATAAATAACATTGTCATGGACCAGTCTAAAGTTTTACAGGGAAATTAACACAACTCTGCGTGTATTCCTTGGGTTCAGTGTGCAACCGATGCAATAAAACCACAGCGGAGTGGTTTTATTTCAAATTTATTTGATTTTGTACACAAAGAACTATTTTAGACTCATATCATTTCAACGCAAAACTAAACTTCAGTTTTGACAATAACGAGAGCGCCATATCATGAAATGTGCCAGTGTCCCTTAACGCCACTTTTGTAGCTTATATCATCTCACTTGAAGTAATGCGAAAAGCGCGCATTGTGTGTTTCAGAGGACCTTTTTCACATTGTGTTTTCGTTCTTCTTATATTTGCAGAAAAGCCGCGCATTGTGTGTTTCAGGGACATTTTAATTGTTTTTTCTTTCTTCTTATTTGCAAAAGAAAATGGTGCGTTATCATGGTAATTTTATACCAATACATTAATTGTCCACCAAAGAACATTACAGACGACATCCATCGTACGCTACTTATAGCCCAAGTGAGTCAGCCTTTAAAGCACCTTAAAAAAACATACATCAAACATCTTGTCACTGAATACTTTTCTTTTTTGCAGTGCACATTGCACCTACAGAACTAACTTTTGCGGAACTATATTCCGTTATAATGATGATATGAGCAAATGTAGTGCTTCGTCAGTTCGATATGAAAACTATTCAAGTCTGTAAAAATCGCATTCTGGATTGAATCCAGGGTTAGACCGTCGTGCAAGAGTTAGAGATTGCCGCTACTATACAGTTTTGAACAGATTGTGGCTTCTCCTACCAGGCATAGCCAAAATGGCACAGAGAACATCTTGGACTCGTGCTTCACAAACAGACCGTCATTAATCAGCTCAATTTCTCCAAACCCAGGGGTGGCAGACCACTCCATTGCGATTGCAGATTTCTTACTGAGAACCCACTTTCAAGGTAACCATCAAGCGAAAAATCGACGATGGGGTAAAGTTGATGAAACTGCATTCAAAGCAGATGTTGAGAGCTAGCCTCAGGCTTCTTGACCAATAAACCCAACTCAAGGAGGGTATTCTGAATCTGACTGAGAAGCATGTTCCGTCTAGACTCGCTAGTAAGAGACCAAACGCATCTTAGTTCACCCCTTATCATAAGAAACTTGGCGTAAAAAGAGGTCTACATCAGAGCAAAGAAGAAAAGAAGGGAATCACTGGAACAACTCTATCATAGTCAAAAAGGATGTTGAGATGAAGCTTAGGAATGCTGAGTGTGACTACATCGCCGACATAGCTCCTCTGAGGATCCAAAGTGTCTTGGAAGTACACCAAATCTAAGAAAGGAAAACATCGGCATCCAGACTTTGAAAGTAAATAACCAGCCCATTATTCACGACTTATCAAAAGCATATGAAATGGTTGATCAATTCAAGTGTTTACTACTGAAGATGGGGATCCTCGGGCAATCTTACCAAGCCCTTTTCCAGATATGACATACCGGAGGTATGGCGGAAAGCCCACATTACACCAATTTTATAAGAAGGGATCGAAGGCCGAGCCAGCAAAACTATAGACCAGATTCACTGACGTCTGTCTGCTGCAAACTCCTTGAGCATATTATCAACACCCAAATTATGTCTCACTTGACGACCACTCAATCTTGCCAATCTCAAAGTCAGCATGCCTTTAGAATAATGCGTTCTTGTGAAACACAGCTAATCACTAAACTTCAAACCATAACCAATCCAAGACCACCGATATTGATGTTGTGGACTTCAGCAAAGCTTTTGATATAGTACCACACCGGCGTCTATTGTTGAAGCTCAACTATACTACGGCATTGTTGGAAAAACACCTGCCTGGATTGAAACTTTTCTAATCCAGTGCCATCAGAGGGTTGTAGTAAATTGACAGCAGTCTGATTGGGATGCAGTCTTGAGTGGAGTTCCACAAGGTTCTGTGTATGGACCTCATGAGTTCATCTCTTTTATTTACGCCATCTCTAAAGGCATCAATTCGACTGTTTATTTACAGACGACTGCAAAATGTATAGAACCATCAATTTACGGACAGATGAAGCTGATTTCCAGGCTGACCTTGATAAGTTCGTTTAATTCCTGGGCTGACCTTTGGGGAATGAAGTTTAGCACCACTAAATGTAAAGTGATGAGGAACTGTCGCAAAAGGGTTCCTGGGCACCCTGTCTACACCATGCAAGGGAATTCTGGCGAGACCCTCGAGGAAGTGGCTACAACACAGTATTTTGGTATTCATATTCAAAACAACCTCAAATTGGAAACTCAGACACAGTATGCTGTTGGAAAAGCTACCAGTGTCTTAAACTTCTTGATGAGAAACTTCAACAACATCACCATGGCAGTGAAGGGGAAGCGTTATAACACCACAGTTCGTCTCCATCTTCAATATGCATCTGCTGCTTGGCATCCGGGCGCTAAGAAGAACAAGCAGGTGCTTCAAAATGTGCATAGACGAACAGCAAGATTTGTGAAAGGAGATTATTGTAAAACATCTAGTGTCACCGCTATGTTTGAGGAGCTATCTGTTGAGCAGATGAGGATTAAAACTTGCCTTATAACGCTGCACAAAATTATGACCAACCAACTTGACATTGACTTCTAGTCCAGACTACAGACCATGTGAGCTTGTTATGTTTAATGTTTTTCAATGCTTTCTATATAGACCAGTTTTTCCTGCTGAATCTAAGAAATGCCAAAACACAAACTCATCTGTTAATTACTCAAAAGTTGTAACTTTTTGCCTGTCCAATCAAAACATCCATTGTGACCAATAACAATACTATGATTCATTAACCACCTAATTGAGATATTCAATATGGCCGCCAATGCAATCAAGCATCTGATAATTTATCTTCTTTCGACAGTAGAATGGTAACTTGGTATATATGCTAATACTTTAGCAATCAATTATTAATTGAAACCATTATAAATGGCTTAAATAATTTGATTATCAATTAAACAATTACCATTCAAGTTAGCTCCAAAATGGCTATAATTCATTTGTACATATAGCCAAGTTCCGTGATATTTGTGTAATCTCACTAAAACTCTTTCAGAGCAGTTTAAAGGCTGACTCAGAGATTTCCTGAGGATGGCGCCCTCATTTTTCTGACAAATCATGTTTTTTGCATAAATACAATGCTTGTCCACATACTAATCAGTGTGTGAAATAGCTAAGCTCAAATCGATGTCCTTCATATTGAAAATCACAATTTTTTTAAAATTCCGGATCCGGATTTTTGTTATACACAGTATCATATGGGA
The DNA here is from genome assembly GCA_023653785.1 of Ophioderma brevispina. Taxonomy (NCBI): domain Eukaryota; kingdom Metazoa; phylum Echinodermata; class Ophiuroidea; order Amphilepidida; family Ophiodermatidae; genus Ophioderma; species Ophioderma brevispina. The sequence continues at coordinate 11,904 of JAMKCH010069670.1, forward strand.
CTATATGGAATACATAAATGTTTACTGCATCAAAACGACAAACCCGGTTCCTCTCAAAATTTGGAATTGGGCATTTTGGGTGGCTATCTTTAGTTCTAGGCAACTACTTCTAATTATTACAGGCAAAAATTATATTTTGAAATCTCTGAGTCAGACTTTAAATATCGTAACATAAAGTGATTGATATCTGCAAGATGGCATCCTAGATGGGCATCTAATATGGCTGCAAATGGCTGCACTGCAGGCCAAAGATATATTTTTGTGGTTTTTAGTTGGATTATCACTTCTAAAAATCCTAGTAACATTATTGAGTCGTACGTTATTTATCAAAATGTCCCAATATGGATGTCAAAATTACCAATGGATGCCTAAAACCTAACAAAAACAAAGAGACGCATATTTCTAGACTATTAGCGATCGGATTTTTCACTGCTAAGTAAGTGCCATTTCCAGCCATATTGGATACCCATCTTAGATGGCATCTTACATGACTACGATTACTCTGATCGCCTAATGATATGTAAACTGATCTGATTGACTAACAGGGATATACACAAACACTGCAGTACTAGGTAAGATAACGTTCATCAATTATAGCCATCTTAAGTATTGGAAGCCATCTTGGATGCTATAATGAAGGAATCTATTATCACATGTTTGAAAAATATTTTATATTGTTTTAATTAACTTCCTGACTGTCAATAACACCAAGAATTAAAAACCAAAAGTAGATCATGACCAGACACACTTTTTGTAATGGCAACCACATTTAATTCATTGATTACATAATTACAGAATCATATTTTAATTCGTCACTAATAATGTTTTA
>JAMKCH010069673.1:0-87589 GCA_023653785.1 Ophioderma brevispina
TCAGAAACTACAGGTGCAGAATTTTTGACTAACAGAAACACGGCCGCCATTAACTTCTGGTTTCCGTCTGTACATTGGCCGAAGAAACAGAATCCAAATAAGCTTCCATAGCGTTACCAGTAGTAAACACAGTTAATTCCTGTATAGCACGAGCCTGGGATCTCGATTGACAAAAGGTAATAATTGAAACTAATATTGCTGCCGAGGCTTTTTCTTTTTGTACCCCTTTCCTATCCATGGCGTCCGTAGCAACAAGAACCTTACGATAAAAATATTTCCTTGTTTCAACACCCCAGCGATGTAAACAAAATCATACGATGCCCCAATTCGCCGGATGAAATGTTCGGTTAGTGTTCACTGAATTTGCCGATCAACAGAGGTAAGACATAGAATAAATCCTTGTAAAAACAGATCACAGAGATTTTCGCAAAACAATTTTTTGTCAAAAACCGAAACCATGTCCTACTCCTACGCAGATCTGATGCTATGTGATGATGGATGGCAACAAAAGGCCAAAGCCCGGGGGAAAAGCCGATGCCCATTGGTCAACGGAGCAGCAAGCCAACGGGATATGAATGGACGATGACCGGGCTTTATGCAAAGTAGCAAAACAATGATAATGACCAATGGGCCATAAAGCCATTCTTTGCGGTGGACAAACCCGTTTTCCTCCGAATAAATCTTCAGAAACCGTTATTGCTGATACTTGTGATAACAAATAGCCACAATTTAGAGAAACTTTGACAAGAAAGTGAACCTTTTGCTGATAAAGATGTTCAAAAGTCCAAAAAAGGGCCTTTAAAGGGAGTTGGGTCAACTTTTTTGAAGGATCTCCCATATACTGCACGCATCCCTGGAGATAGCACAATGCACACATTACATGACTGGATACAAGTTGAGAGGTAAAGTATTACTTTTGTAGCTTTTGGGGGTAACATTTCGTACCAGAAGGACCGTCTTGGTATATACTTTGTCGTAACAATGCTAATTTGATAAAGGCATCATATTGAGGAATTTTAATTTCTCACTTAACGTCAGGTAGTGATTGTAATCAAGACAAAATTGATGCAATTTATGTCTGCAACTCAGACGTGAACAATGTTTGTGTGCTCATGTGTGTTCTCTATGGGGATAACAATATAACATTCGCGCAATTGCATATGAATACGCAACAATTAAGTCCCCGGCCCCTTTTGTAGAAGATTTTTCCATAATTAGATCCCGTCATATGCCATGTAATGAGGAAAACTGGTACCGTGATACTATCGCAAAGTATGGAACTGGGTGCGGATGCTAATTATGTTAGATAGAGAATGTTATAAAGAAAGGGTTAGATATTTACTACCTCACAAAGAGCCAAGAGCAACTTGCCCAATTTATAGGGCTGACATATCTTCTATCAAACTCTAGGGAGCTTTCTTGGCTTTCTGATTTATTGCAGGCATCATATGGGGAGAGCAAGTCCCTGAAACTCTTTGAAATCTCTGAACGTGAAAGGTCTTTCGCAAATATGATTTGATTGTGTGATCTGCAGGTATTAGCCTGTCTCTTCCCTAAAGGCCAGATAAATAAACCTCTTTATGTAACCTCATTAGCATATATACTTCGAGGTCAGGGCACTGTCCACTTCTAGCCAAGTCATGGTGGTAAATTTAAAAGAATAATTCAGGGTATACATAAAATTTGTGTCAAACTCGGCAATGCTCACACAAGAATGCATGCCGATTTGCAGTTAGTTTATGGAGAAGAAGGCCATTCATACAGGACTGTTGCAATTGGAAAAAGAACAACTTGCTATAGAGAAGGCTAGTGTAGGTATTTTACTCTGATATTATTTTAGCAGCCTTGTAAAAATCTAGTTGCAAGAAGATTGACGAGTAATAGTGATTGGTTCGCTGCTGTCATGACTAACAGATCGTGACCTCAGAGATACGATGCCAGAGTTGACGATCTTCAGCAATAGAATAGCACAGTGTGTCCTGTAACCGCCTTAATTTTGTCGAACCACCGAGCTCTTGGCCTGCACCTTCTTTTGCCTTCAACCATTCCTTGCATAATCACCTTCCCCAAGTTGTTTCCACTACGCCATGATACATGACCAAATTACCTTAGATTCTGGATGCAGATCTTGTGTAACAAGCGTTTTTTTCACTACAATCTCCTGAAGAACACTGGAGTTTGTCCTCTTCTCGATCCGATGGATGCGAAGTATACGTATCCAACACCACATCCCAACGACTGCAATTCTGTTACGGTCTGCTTGGGTGAGGGTCCGTCACGGTGGCTCACTTGCGTATGTGGCCATTGGAAATGCCAGAGCTTGTACTAGACGAGTTTTGGAAGTTCTAGTAATTCCTCTGTCAGCCCAGATCTTGGATAGTTTGGATCTCATGGCCACAGTCACCCTCCTTAGTAATCAAGGATCCAAGAAAGATGAATTGATAGACAAACTCCACCTCCTTTCCATCAACCAGTTAGGGCTCCTCCCTGCTTTCAGGACCAATAGCCATCAACCTAGTCTTACCGACATTGTAGGACACACACATATAGCTGCACTTGTTCGTACATCAAAGCAATCAGCAGAAAAAATAAGATCCTCAACAGATAACGCTTTGTTAAGAAAGCTTTACGCTAAGATGTCCTATATTCTAACCCCAGAGAAAAGGAGGAGAGAGTGGAAGTGGCCCGATTTGCGATTTTTTATGAAACCTGGATACACGTTTACGTGGCGTAAATCTCTTTTTGACATTGGGGGGATGAGGGTTGATGAACATTTCTGAATGAAACAGGGTTTGCTGAAAAGATTCATTACTAGCACATGCGCTAAATTTTTGCCATTTATAAGCTAAAATCGTTAAATGTAATTGTAATTAGAACAAAATGCGCGAGAAGCGAGCGGAAATTTACCATTTTTAAACTATTATGGTAAATTTAAGGTTATTCTGGTCAAAAACACATGAACGGGAATCAACATGGGGGGGGGGGGAATGATCGTATTGACTATCCCCCTTATCAAAATATTGGGGGATATATACCCTCCCCCATCCCCCGGGATTTACGCCTATGATCACTGCACAATGCAGCACTAATACCAAGTTTTTGTATACAATATTTTTTGATGGATATGGTATTGTTACAAAAATTAAAATCCACAATGTTCATTAGTACTATTTAAGGGTTTTGCCACAGGTCCTCGAATAGAAGCGTCCAAAGATGGGAATACCACCGATTTTTTTCTGCATCATGGCAATGCTTCAACACATAGTTCTACTCTTGGAAAAAGACTTTGTTGAAGCAAACGACGGTCACATCTTGCCTTGTCCCCTTTGCAGTCCATCACGACACCATGTGATTTCTAGCTGTTTCCAAGGCTGAAAGCTGACCTTGCAGGACTTCGATATGCTAGCCGAAGCGCTATTGAAGGTGCCATTCATCATTGCCTGAGAGAGATACATAAAAAAGACTTTGCAGCAGCCTTTAGAGCGTGTGCTTTAGCCCTCTCTGTGTTAGTATGTGTTAGTACATGACATTTCCATTTTACAAGAAAGCACCCTCTACAAATAATTGTGATTTGTGATACGTAAACATCTTTAAAGAATAACATTCTTAAATAATCTTGAAAATTATCCTATTGGGGTGTGTTTTGGTCATTTTTTGTGAATTTGGCAGTCATTTTAGACAACGTGCCCTCAATTATTCGTGAATGACACCGTTTTATATGTAAACATTTCTAGAGATCACTTGCCTAAAATCATCGAGAAAACTAACTTTTTAAAACATTTCTAGCGTTCACTTGGCCAAAATTATCCAGGAACCCGATCCTATTAGATGGCATTTTGGTAAACAATATGCATTTTGAAAAAAGCCCTCTATCATTCCTGAACAACACTGTTTTGGTTTTAAAACATTTCTAGCGGTCACTTGACCAAAATTATCCAGAAACTTGACCCTATTAGATGGTATTTGTGGTAAACAATACGCTTTTATTCGATTTTCTCTGATTTGGCGGCCATTTTGAAAAAGCGCCCCCAGGTGACGAAATACGACACTGGAAATTCGGCGACAAGTTGAAAGTGATTCCTTGTGATGTCCTTGAACACATGAAAGTGAAAAATCAAAGTTGGCAAAATTATCGCAGTAGTGATAATATAGTGATATCTGCTGCTTGACTATTGCATACATAATGATATATTTTATTGTTCAACTTCTTCGTGCATCTCATACCCTTACATTTCATTTTTTTAAATAATATACATAATGACGTTATATTACAATATCGTTAAATCTCGCTCATTTCATACCCTTACATTTTCATTTCTACTGTATGTTATGGTCGGCTATATTTCCGCTATACTCCATATGGCCTACGACATTTGATGACCACTTTACTCTTTTAATCTTTTAAAAATGTGTGTTCCAATGTGATAATACCATTTAATATTATAGAGAGATGACGTAGCTCTATATTGATTCCTTACCAAGTACAGACATTGTAGAAAAAGATAAATTGATTAGAATTGATTAGAATGCTTCTGGTTCTGTTGAATTATAATATGATCAATACTTTTGAATAGGTGAACTTTAGTTGGTTAGTGTTACGATGCCTCGTGGAGGTCAAAGGTCAAAACAAATAAGCCTTGTGCACAAGTGATCTGAATTTAAAGCAATATTGGCAAATTTTTTGAAGAGCGCCCCCAATTTTCAAAATTTGATATTTTGGCACAGTTACGTTGGTAATTGTCTAGGAAACTATACCTGCGAACGAGAATGCTAAAAATGCGTATTTATCACAAAATAAGCGATTTTTGTAATTAGAATTGGGATCCCAGATTGGACTTAACGGCAGAGCTGGAAATGCTACGTTTATGTCCGTCCATGATGAAATAGTGCCACCTCGAGAAAGTAACCTCTAACTTGACTGGCCCGAACTATTAAAACAACTAATGGATGAGCGTAGACACGTACATGGCGCTATTCCCCGGCTATTTCACATTGGAAGGCCGTTTCCAACAGCCGTTTAATTATTATCGGGGATCTCAGATCATAATTACTCTAGTACAAAATTCCTTCGTTTGTGACACATAGACATTTTCGAGCTTAACCATTCACAGGTATAGTTTACTAGCCAGTTACCAATGCAACCGTGTAAAAATCTCCAAATTTGTGAAAAATTGGGGGCGCCCTTCAAAAAAATGCGCTAATATTGCTTTAATATAACAACACGGATTTAATGACTTTTATCAGATTGGTTCAAGAATTTGGTATGTCCAAAATACAATTACAATTCTATAATATTACACTCCAATGCCAAGATTTTATAGTCTTACAGCTCACTTATTTGGCGAATTATTATAGAAGCGTCGCGGTTCAACAATTATGTTCTTACAGTGAAGACACCAAAATGACAGCATGCAGTTCATATATAATCTCTGTAAATCTCTGGAAATCATCTCAGTCGTGAAGATAACTTTTGTCCAGCAGTTCAAGACGATGGAGTTGTTCCTCGACGACACTAATATTTTGCAGCACTATAATCCAAGAGTTACCAATAAACATCTGCTAATGTCAACCTATAGGACCACGCATTGAAATCCTTTTTGATTCCAAAACTGAAGCTAATTTTGCCGTTTTGTGGTATCTAAAATATTATAAATCCTTGCACTATATACTACACTGATCTACCATTAACTGCACATCAAAACTAGCTATAGCTCCATTTAGCACTATTTATCGTCTTTCATCTAGATCCCCCATCTCTAATAATAAATACAGCATTATCATGCATAAACATAACCTACCACTAGCCAAACATTTTATGGCTTGTTTGTATTTATTATCATTACATCCAAAAACTTAATTCTTGGTATATATTATATTGTTTTGCATATAAAGTATTTCTTTGAAATATAAAACGAGTTTTACATGTCCCATAAATTATTTCTTGAATAAATTATTCTGAGATTTAAAAATATGCTCATGATTATTAAATGCACTCGTTTAGTATGGTATCCTAATTGAGTCATTTAGGTGATTTTAAGAAAATATTTGTTTTGTATTATAAACTTTAACTATTTTAATCTTTTAAAAATGTGTGTTCCAATGTGATAATACCATTTAATATTATAGAGAGATGACGTAGCTCTATATTGATTCCTTACCAAGTACAGACATTGTAGAAAAAGATAAATTGATTAGAATTGATTAGAATGCTTCTGGTTCTGTTGAATTATAATATGATCAATACTTTTGAATAGGTGAACTTTAGTTGGTTAGTGTTACGATGCCTCGTGGAGGTCAAAGGTCAAAACAAATAAGCCTTGTGCACAAGTGATCTGAATTTAAAGCAATATTGGCAAATTTTTTGAAGAGCGCCCCCAATTTTCAAAATTTGATATTTTGGCACAGTTACGTTGGTAATTGTCTAGGAAACTATACCTGCGAACGAGAATGCTAAAAATGCGTATTTATCACAAAATAAGCGATTTTGTAATTAGAATTGGGATCCCAGATTGGACTTAACGGCAGAGCTGGAAATGCTACGTTTATGTCCGTCCATGATGAAATAGTGCCACCTCGAGAAAGTAACCTCTAACTTGACTGGCCCGAACTATTAAAACAACTAATGGATGAGCGTAGACACGTACATGGCGCTATTCCCCGGCTATTTCACATTGGAAGGCCGTTTCCAACAGCCGTTTAATTATTATCGGGGATCTCAGATCATAATTACTCTAGTACAAAATTCCTTCGTTTGTGACACATAGACATTTTCGAGCTTAACCATTCACAGGTATAGTTTACTAGCCAGTTACCAATGCAACCGTGTAAAAATCTCCAAATTTGTGAAAAATTGGGGGCGCCCTTCAAAAAAATGCGCTAATATTGCTTTAATATAACAACACGGATTTAATGACTTTTATCAGATTGGTTCAAGAATTTGGTATGTCCAAAATACAATTACAATTCTATAATATTACACTCCAATGCCAAGATTTTATAGTCTTACAGCTCACTTATTTGGCGAATTATTATAGAAGCGTCGCGGTTCAACAATTATGTTCTTACAGTGAAGACACCAAAATGACAGCATGCAGTTCATATATAATCTCTGTAAATCTCTGGAAATCATCTCAGTCGTGAAGATAACTTTTGTCCAGCAGTTCAAGACGATGGAGTTGTTCCTCGACGACACTAATATTTTGCAGCACTATAATCCAAGAGTTACCAATAAACATCTGCTAATGTCAACCTATAGGACCACGCATTGAAATCCTTTTTGATTCCAAAACTGAAGCTAATTTTGCCGTTTTGTGGTATCTAAAATATTATAAATCCTTGCACTATATACTACACTGATCTACCATTAACTGCACATCAAAACTAGCTATAGCTCCATTTAGCACTATTTATCGTCTTTCATCTAGATCCCCCATCTCTAATAATAAATACAGCATTATCATGCATAAACATAACCTACCACTAGCCAAACATTTTATGGCTTGTTTGTATTTATTATCATTACATCCAAAAACTTAATTCTTGGTATATATTATATTGTTTTGCATATAAAGTATTTCTTTGAAATATAAAACGAGTTTTACATGTCCCATAAATTATTTCTTGAATAAATTATTCTGAGATTTAAAAATATGCTCATGATTATTAATGCACTCGTTTAGTATGGTATCCTAATTGAGTCATTTAGGTGATTTTAAGAAAATATTTGTTTTGTATTATAAACTTTAACTATTTTTTTTAATTAATTGACTGTTAAAGGTTTTGTGGATTATAACATCGATTTTTTTTTTAAAACGTCATGTATAACCTTAAGTTGAAGAAGGGATTATCTTGTTGGAACGGCCAAAAGTCTACAATAAGCATGATAAGAGAAATGAGATGATGTTAGTGCGAAATTTAAAACTACGAGCAGAGTGGTCGTTCTGTTAATTCAAGTATGTGGTGTTCAAACTTTAATGGTTTAAAATAATAAATGCACACTCCCAAAAGACGATGAGGAAAAGGGTCTAAACCCTTATGTGATTAAAGCTTCGTATAGTGTATGAAATGGGACCTTACACAAAACTGAGTAAATTTTACCCAACAGACTAAGGTTGTATCATAACATATGACTAAAAGTTGACCTCCGTTTGTCTAAGATTTTACTAAACAGTAAGAGCTGTGTCCTTTTTAATCAACATGAGTAAAATTTTGTTAGAGTGCATGGGTAACAAGGTGCTGTGGTCCATGGATGAGCGCACTCGCCCCACACTCTAAAGGTCGTGGGCTCGAGTCCCGCTGCGGTCAACGTGTTGCGCCTTCAATTATTCTTATCACCCAGGTGTACAATGGATACAACATTATTGGGAAGGTAAACAGGACTGCTGTCGCGGGAGGAGTGGGAACCTTCCACAGCAAAAGTTATACGGAGAAGTCTGACTCAAACGCTAAGGAAAGGCAGATGGACACGAGCTTTCTAGGCACGACACTTCTACCTTTTGATGGACACTAAAGCTCTCAGGTGCGAGTGGTTTTCCATAAATGTTTTCAAGGCTAGCCGGACACTCTGTCATATCTAGATTTGAAATTCAAAATCTGAAATTGTATTTAAATAGTAAACGACTCTTCTTGGTGAGCTTCTAATAAGTGTGAAGTGAATTCAAATCATATCAATTTCTAAGTTGCTTTACCCCCAGGCGCCTGCAGTATTTGTAAATAGGTTTCACCGTCAAAATACCTCCTCTGTTCAATAAACTTATGAAACTGGAGTAAATCTTTAATTTCAATACCTGGTTAAGTTTACTTAATGAGTGACAATCTCTTGATGCAATCGTTCTTCATAGACTCTACGTGACATTGCAGGTAATGTCCTATACAGAGTAGTGTTTATCGATCGTTGAATAATGTTCTGATATTGGGCTGACATTTTATGTTGCATCGTAATAACCACATTCGGGGACCATGATTTGCCTTTCCAAGAATATTACCTAACGCAATTAGCGTGAGCTAGCTATCTGCTTTTTTTATTTTGACATTAAAATAGAAACGCACTGATATAACAAAGAGGAGAGAGTAATGTCCATTATACAAATTGTCTTAACAATGTTTCATTCGAAGTAATATAGTTTCTTCCCATTCTTGTTGAAACCGCAGAATCCGCCACTCTTGTTTTTGATTTTCATTACCTAGCGTGCACCTAGTGAAACTCGATGAACTGCCATTTCGGAAGTACTCATTCGCGGGGGAATTTTTTGCTGTCTTATATATATGGCTTACCCAGTACACTAGTTGGTAGACCCTATTTAATATACATGTAGTTGTACATATAAGGATGCGCATGGACTGAGGAGTTTAATTCATTCTAAGATAAATATATACTAATTAAATTTCTCAACTTTGCTACCTTGTAATCGAAGTATATTCTTCCCCACGGTATACAATGAACGTCAAGACTTGTGGAAAGAAAATTATTATTATTCCTACAAAATATCTTCCTCGAAGTTAAAAAGTATTTTACATTTCTGTCGTCTCGCCAGAGTGTAGTTACGTTTAAGACCAAGAACATAAATAAATAATGTATGTATTTGTATTCATAAACACAAACGTTTCTTTAGACGATGAGATATAGCCATGATTTAGCATCAAGATACCCGACTCTAATGTCGAGGGTCTCCTCGAAGCATTCATCTACAGTGCAACAAAAAAAATACAACTAGAAATTTGACGCAGATAAGGCCCAAACTTTGACAAAGAGCCAGAACAAAAATATATATTACAAGGTCCAAATGCATTCCGCACAAAAGGGGCCTATGTCACAGTTTACAGATAGGTAGCAAACGTGCAACGATCGGTAATAGTTAGCAATAAAATAGCAATTTTAAAGTGTTTTCAAAACTCGGGTGAACGTCCAGTTCATTAACCGCACCATGTATGGAAAAAACCCTTTGTTGAACAGTTTTTCATGTCTATGAAAATGAAGTTAAAATAGGCATGATGACAATCTTCTCTTTATCAAGTGCCGTGGCAATTCTTTTGTGATGAAGTATATTTTGCTATATATTAACTATAAAGTAAGAGACCAAACATGTCGAAGACTTCTCCGCACTTAAACACAAAAAGATCCGAGTCGAGTTGAGGTTGATTGATGCATAAAAGCGGCTCCGTCGCTACGACTATTGCATGACATTTTAGTTACTTTCAGGGCATCGTGTATAACTCTAGGAGTTCTCTTGGAATACAAACGCTTGTGATATTAATATACCTTATGGTATCCATGTTGTGTGCTAATTGCTGATCAGACAGACACGTATTTCCGTTCCAATAATCCGGCGAGGTTGAGCTCTTTTGGTTTCTGTGTATTTCCATCCGTTCTAAAACAATCGTCGTAAACAATCAAACAACAAAAACATCATCAACAAACAACAAAATTACAAAAAGTACAACAACCAAAACAAAATAAAGCAACACAACACACGCACACAAAGACGCTCCAAAACAAGAAAAAAATATCTAGGGCAAAACATTTCAAATAAAAATGTTGGCAGGCAGTAGGGACATCTATATTTTGACTGGATATCTAGATTTAGAGAATCATGTACCGCAGATTCAGAGACGCTCTCAATCTTCGTTTTGGATAACCTATAATACACAATAGTCTCTACCTTATACACCCTATACACTGTCAGTTTGATCTATCGGCCACTGACCTAATGGCACATAAGAAACATTCAACGTACAAACACACACCTTAAATCCATTATATTGAGCGGGATCAGATCTATTGGGTAAATCCGATATTATGATATATCTTATTATTTAGATTCACGTTCCCATAAAAGGGAAACCCACACGCATTCGTTCCCGAAGCTCAGGGAGACACGTGTCCCAGAAAATCGCATTAGAATTATACAGACCGTTCTATTATATTTAGAGTTTCCGCTGTAGAATCATTTTTAAAATTCGGAAATAGCACCGGAATAAAAAACGCCATTTTGTTGTTCACTGAGTTTCATCATACTGATCTATAGAGCAGTAACCATTATACAATCATGGGATACTATAAAGAATATTAATACTGCAACACATGATTCGTAAAGACCAAGGTTAATTTACGTTAGTTGACGTTTTCCATTGCAAACTTTTTTTTTTTGTGTTTTTAAAGGTTAAACATAACTTTCTGGGGATATCGGGGGGTAATAAAAGGGGGTTCACAATAAACTAATGATACTATATGCAAGCACATGCTTCATGCAATCATACCACCCATTCCTAACCAATCATTAAAAGTTTAGATGTTCAAACATATTCAGAATTGCATCACGAATTTAACCTAATTGCTAAATATGTTGTAACTAATAAATTTCATCAAACAAAAAAGGCTTGGTCAGGATTATATAACTTTGTGCAATTGATGAAACTGCTTCAGTGATTCCATTCATCCTCTAGTCCCACTTTGCTCAAATCAATTTAATTCTATTGGGATGTCATTGCCTGCGGATTGGTAGCCAGTGACATCATATCATTGAAATGGCCAAAATTAACTGCAAAAACAACCACAATAAAGGAGCGTAGCCTTCGATTTTTAGTGCAAATTTTAATGATTTTTAGGTATGTGGATTTGATTACATTCAGTATGTGCTTGTATATGGCCTCAATCTATTTTTTTTTGCGATACTAACACTTTAGGAGACCGAAACGAAATTGCTTCAGTACATGCTTAGAAAATTTAAAGGCTTATGATGAAACCTGGGGATATATAAAATGGTATTGAGGAAAAAAGAACTAACTCGAAAATGGTCTTAGTTTGGTTGTTATTTTACGAGAAATCTGTGTACACGATTATGTATTAATGACCACTTTAACTTTAACAATCCTCTAATCACGCACATACTTATGTTATGTAAGACATACAGTAAAGAAACATATGGTGATTTATGATTTTTATTTATGTACGTCTGGATGCGTTATGTTAATCTCGGGCCATTGCTATCAATTAGCCTAATCAGAGGTTAGAACTTTTAAGGGAAATGTGGGTAAATGGAATTAAGCTAGCTCTAGCATGTCCTTGGCGAAAAGAAGTTAGAATAGAATAGAAGTAAAGAAGTCAGTATCTTTTTTATTCTTAAGATTGTGTTTTAGGGCAGAAGGAAAGGAAAATTAAGACTCTAGAAGTTAGTGCGATTAGATATTTGTTGAAGTAATGTAATAAACCAGTAGTAATCATAGCTGGATAATAGTGATAATAAAGGAACACTGGGAAAGTGTATTCTCTTTTTGATTTATATAAGTCTTAAAATTGAAGGAATTTAAATACGTGAAAGATACCGCGGTAAAATTGTCACCTGCTAATGGATGCATGTACTTAGATGTAACTGATGGTATGGATTCTTTTTCATATCTTCAGGGCAGTGGTCTTTGTTCCGATTGTCGCGGGATTTTAATGTGAGACTAGCAAAATTCATTACAAATACATGAACAACGGCAATATTTTTTAATGATGGTTTAATACTTTAATTCAAACGGGTCTTGTTATCAAAATGACATGTTTACAAACAAATTACATTAAATCATTCATCAGATCTTAGAACACAAGAGTTCCAACATGTTTTGAGGTACTGGCTTTGGAAGGTGTACACATAATCTAAGATTTTTTTGAGAGCTATCAATAAATAATTTGAAACAAAACACTGGAACTTACAGACTCAGGAGGAATTTGACATGATGATCCCATGCATTCAATCTAAAACCAGCTTCCCCCCATTTTTTGTTGAATACTGACTAGCTTTCCGTAAAACCCCTCCCTCCTTTCTAAAAAGCTCTTCAACGGAAGTCAGACGGTGATATGCGAAATAAAGCGTCTGGCAGTAAAATTTCCAGACGTTTGTTTTTTCGGATCTGAAAAAATAAATGAGAACTTTAACGTGACTTTGTGGGCTATATTAGAATATACACTTAGGTGTGTCCCTATAAGGTAGGTATCTGGTGAGCGATGTTGGTTGTCATTACACTAATTAGCATCAACCGATTTATTCCGTTACGAACAATTTCGTATTTTGAAGCGTTTGGGGGTTTCAAATTTGGTCTTCCAGTCAAAAATCCCCAAACCAAACGTTGCCCTTTGTTAAATATCTATCGGCAGTAGGCGGACCAAGTGTGGTGCCATTATAGTTTGGCAAAAAGACCACTAGCTGGCAGAAGCACAACGACAACTATCCGTGAGGCCACTTACAGCACCTTCCTGACGATATCACAGACAGAACACCAGTAACCTGTCAAAGAACCACTAATCGGGACAATGATCACCGGTGCTGAAGTCTTCCTAAATCAGCCATACATCTTATCATCAACCCTAGACCAGAACAAGTAGATTTTATCTCTTGCCTAAGACCCACAAGGTCAACAATCCTGGAGACCCATCGTGTCAGCTGAATTGCCCTACTGACGCATTGCTGAATACCTCGATGAGCTTTTAGACCAATAGTTGAATCTTTGCCTACATTTAATCAAAGATTCACCACAAACGCCCTCCGCTTCTTTTCTTCAACAAGTAGATCTTCCAACCGAGGCGATCTCTCACTATGGATATCAAATCCTTAAACAACATCCATCCCACATATTGAAGCCTGCAAGCTCTACTTTGGTTCCTAGATCAGCGTGTTCAAAGAAATCCATCTACAGAATACTCTGTGCCGTCTTGCTGAGCTGGTGCTCACACTCAACTGCTGCCTTCGAGTTTGGACGGTGATACTACTTGCATACGGAGTGAAAATGGGTTCCCGCCTTGGTCCTGTCTACGTCTACGCCTGCATCTTCTTGGATACAAACGAACAGCAATTCCTAACTCTGTATCAGGGAATTAAGCCCACTATCTTTCTACGATACATCGATGACCATTTTTGGTATTTCCACACCAGTTAACGACGAGATCTGCTTCAGTTTCTTGAACGATGTAACATTTCTCACCCTGCTTTGGATTTCACATGGGATATTCCACCACTCTGTTGACTTCCTCGATATGACTATACGCATTGAGGATGGCGCTTTTCCACCCCTCCATACTTACAAGCTACAGATTCTCATATTTCGTTACCGACCTACTCTTCGTCCAATCCTACCATCCTGCAATGACGGCCATTCCCTTCTCTCAAATGCTTCGTCTTAGACGCCTGTGCAGCAGTGATACGGACTTTGACAACCAGACAGCTAAGATGACCACTTTCTTCCAACACTAGCTATCCACAGTACCATGGTGACCCTCATTCCCCTTCCACGATGTCGCAACATACCAAGAAGAAGCCTCCTCGCCAAAGACCCATCAACAAATCCAAAAGACACGGCTATGGGCTCACATAAACCATCCCAACCACGCATAAGCGACATCCTACACCGTAACTACTGAAAATACACTTCAAGAGCACCATTCAACTAAGAGTATTTTTGGTGAACCACCCATGACATCATACCCGACGATATAAAAACATCAAGGACACACTCGTCAGTTCATCTTTCAACTCAACCAATACTGCTTCGGTCCGGTAAAACCACTCCATGTAATCGTCGCCTTGTACCCCCTACCGCCATGTCATGGAAACCAATCTATCAACACACCGGCCACTCTGGGCACAATATTTCATCCGGGAAAAGTAGCTTCACCTTCACCTCCCACCCACGTCATCTATGCCATAGGCTGTAAACGCCATCAGATACCCTCTACATCGGAGAGACCGAACGCAGATTGGCCGATAGGATCACAGACATGACGTGACATCCTATTTCGTAGACCAAGTCCAAGCCATTTGCCTCCAACATTTCATTCACCAGTTACGAGCCACACTCCTGAATGTATTCATCACCACCTTGACGCAGTTCACTACCACGACAAGAGGAAAACTACATGAACAAACGCATCATATTCCATTTGGACACAGTGCAACTAGAGGAATGAAACATACGCTTCCATGCCTTTCAACCTTCCATGAACAAGTACATTCCACTGAACTGAATGGGGGGTTTTGTGCCTCCCATGCTAGTGTGACTTAGCAATTTATTATGAAATGGTTTTTGTAACTATTTGTCCCTTCACTCGTTTTTATAATATTTTTTATGTATTTATTTATTTGTTTTTGTTTATTGATTTATTTATTCATTTATTTATTATTCATTTATTTTATTCATTCATTCAATTTATTATTATTATTATCTTTGTTACCTTTTTTTCTTTTCTTTTTTCTCTTTTGTCAGCTTCCATTTTCATGTTTAAGGGTATAGTTTTCCCCTTTGCAATAATTTTTTGTATAGTTTATTCCTGGTTTCTTTTATGTCTCCTTCTTCCTCCTTCCTTTTTTTCCTCTGTTCCTTTTCTTCTTTCCCTTTCGTTTTCGTTTCCTTTCCTCCTTTTTCTTTTTCAATTTCATCCCTTTCCTTTCCTTCCTTCCAAACCTTCTCTTTTGTCTTGCCTTCTTTGTCAGCTTTCCTCTCCTCTCCTCTTTCGTATTCTCCTTTCGTTTCTTTCTCCTTCGTTTTTTCTTTTTTCGCTCTGCTCACATCATCACTTCCCCTTAGAGCACAGTAATCTTGTGTGGTGACCTCACGGGGCAATTTCCTGCGCCGTGTGCCGTTCTCCCACGCGCTCTCGCCATACGCTTTGCGCAGGACGCTTACGATCCTTCACCTGCGTTCTCGCGTTCCACGCAATGTTGTCCCATTAGGTCACTTTACGCGCTTCACCACTGTGACAAGCCTAATTGGCGAAAATATTGTGGAATTTCCCTCGTGAATAAAATAATGTGTTTGCTTCCATTTAATTACTTTGGACTTTCATAACTTGTAATACTCAAACCTACGCAGCCTCCCCTTATATACATGTGTTGAAACTTTACTTTTGCTGCTACATGCAACTACAAGATTACTGCAAATACTCCGCTAACACCAGTGTGACAACGCCTTTAATTGGAATGTCGACTTTCTACTTTCTTGGCAAAACCCGCTAGTCTGCACTCATGTTTCATTTCATTTCTAACTGTTTGAGGCTCAAACTTAGTCCAAAGGGATTTTCAAACTACATCAAATGAGGAACTCGACTAGCTCATGATCAACTTCTGCTATCACAGCACTGCAGACGTGCTCCCCGTTAAGATAATTCGTATAACGTACGTTTCATTTCAAAGAAGCATATCTATAACTGACATGACCGTAATCGATACCCGACAACCTAACATTAATCTGATGTCACAAAGGAACTCTCGAATATTCTTTCTTTCATACATGACAGAATCAAAGATATTCCATTCTTGAAGAATTTTGAAAACGCTTTAAGAAATCGATAGGTTGAAAAAAGACTGAAAACAAGAAAAAGGACCTTCTGAAGCAAACTGATAAACTTGTGGTTCCACCCTGAAGACCTAGCAATCTCAGAATCCGAACGTAGTGTTTTGGCCAAGGATTAAAATTCATGCCCTACTATAAGCACATTGATGAATTTTCGGCTCGCATATGATCCCAACAGTTTATAGAACGACTTCGGTGAAGCTCTTTCACTTACGGAACCAAAACCAATCTCATATGATGGACGATGTAAATGATAAACCACTGATGAAGATGACCGTACCACTTCCAATCACAACCAAATTCAAGCTACCTACAACAACTAGAGAAGGAGAAGTCCTACTTTACACCAAAGAAGGACAACTACCTAATGCTTGACTACTACATTGAGAAGTGCGAGAGAGAAATCAACAAGCTTAATTTCAAACAACGCCAACGTCGAAGAAAACTCCACCATGGAAGAAGAGAATGCTTTGAAATCTCTTCGGAACAATCCTAACATTCGTCCATCAAACCGGCGGACAGGTGTGGCCATTGTCGTTTGGCAAAAAGAACCACTATCTGGCAAGAAGCACAACGACAACTATCCGATGAGTGCCACTTACCGGCACCTTCCTGACGATATCACAGAAGACCACCGGAAAACATGTCAAGACACTAACGAGACATGATCAACGGTGATGAGCTTCCTAAATCAGCCATACCTCTCTCACCCCTAAGACCCAAGACCAAGTAGATTTTATCTCTTGCCTAAGACCCACAAGGTCCACAATCCTGGAAGCCCATCGTGTCCGCCTTCATTGCCCTACTGAACGCATTGCTGAATACCTCGATGAGCTTTTACACCAATAGTTGAATCTTTGCCTACATTTATCAAATAGTCACCACACGACCCCGTCCCATTCTCAACAAGTAGATCTTCCAACCGAGCGATTCTCTTCACTATGGATATCAAATCCTTATACACATCCATCCCACATATTGAAGGCCTGCAAGCTCTACGTTGGTTCCTAGATCAGCGAGCTCAAAGAAATCCATCTACAGATACTCTATACCGTCTTGCTGAGCTGGTACTCACACTCAACTGCTTCGAGTTTGATGGTGAATACTACTCGCAATTACAAGGAGTGAAAATGGGTTCCCGCCTTGGTCCTGTCTACGCCTGCATCTTCGTTGGATACATCGAACAGCAATTCCTCACTTTGTATCAGGGAATTAAGCCCACTATCTTTCTTCGATACATCGATGATATTTTTGGTATTGCCACCGGTAAGGGGATCTGCTCAAGTTTTTGAACTATGCTAACAATTTCCACCCTGCTTTGGAATTCACATGGGATATTTCCACCACATCTGTTGACTTCCTTGATATGACTATACGCATTGAGGACGGCTCTTTATCCACTTCCATACATTACAAGTCTACAGACTCTCATTCGTACCTGACCTACTCTTCGTCTCATCCTAAATCCTGCAAGGACGCCATTCCCTTCTCTCAAATGCTACGTCTTAGACGCCTGTGCAGCAGTGATACAGATTTTGACAACTAGACAGCTAAGATGGCCACTTTCTTCTCAACACGAGGCTATCCACACCATGTGACCTCAGATGCCCTTCAACGATACCGCAACATCACCAGAGAAGAAAGCCTCATCTGTCGCCAAGAACCCATCACAATCCAATAACCGCTATGGGTGCTCACATACCATCCCCAAACCACGCAGTAGCGACATCATAGCCCCGTACCTGGAAAACTCCGTCAAGAGCACCATTCAACTAAGAGTATTTTTTGGTGAACCACCCATGACATCATACCGACGAGATAAAAACCTCAAGGACACACTCGTCAGTTCATCTCTCAACTCAAACAGTACTTCTTCGGTCGGTACCACTCCATGTAATCGTCGCCGGTGTAACACCTACCGCCATGTCATGGAAACCAATTCTATCACCGGCCACTCTGGCACATACTTCATCCGAATAGCTTCACCTCAACATCCACCCACCACGTCATCTATGCCATAGGCTGTAAAAGCCATTCAGAGACCCTCTACATCGGTGAGACCCGAACGCTAGATTGGCTGATAGATTCACAGAACATCGACGTGACATCCTAATTCGTGACAAGTCCAAGCCAGTGCCTCAACATTTCACCAGTGACGAGCACACACTCTCTGATGTATTCATCACCGCCTTTACTGCAGTGCACGACAAAGACAAGAGGACAACTACAGAACAACGCATCATATTCCATTTGGACACAGTGCAACCTAGAGGAATGAACATTACGATTCCATGCTTTCAACCTTCCATGAACAGTACATCCAGCTGAACTGAATGGGTTATGAAATGGACTTTTTGTAACTATTTGTCCCTTCACTCATTTTTATATTATTTTTTTATGTATTTATTTATTTGTTTTTTATTGATTTATTTATTCATTTATTTATTTATTCATTTATTATTCATTCATTCATTTATTATTATTATTATATTTTGTTTCCTTTTTTCGTTTCTTTTTTCTCTTTTGTCAGCTTCCATTTTCATGTTTAAGGGTATATTTTTTCCCCTTTTGCAAAAATGTTTTGTATATTTATTCCTGGTTTTCTTTTATTTCTCCTTTCTTCCTCCTTCCTTTTTTCTGTTCCTTTTCTTCTTTCCCTTTCGTTTCCTCCTTTTTCTTTTTCATCCCTTCTTTCCACCTTCTTCTTTTGTCTTCCTTTCTTTGTCTGCTTTCTCTCCTCTCCTCTTTCTGTATTTCATCCTTTTTGTTTCTTCTTCGTTTTTCTTTTCCTTCTGCTCATCACTTCCCCTTATAGCACAGTAATCTTGTGTGGTGACCTCACGGGGCAATTTCTAGCGCCGTGCGCCGTGCTACCACAGCGCTCTCGCCATACGCTTTGCGCAGACGCTTACGATCCTTCACCTGCGTTCTCGCGTTCCACGCATGTTGTCCCATAGGTCACTTCACGCCATTAGGTCATCTTACAACTTTGTGATAAACCATTTTGGTAATTTTCCCCACGAATTAGATGTCTATAAGCTGATTTAGCAATCTGTTGTTTGTATCTTTGTACCTTTGGGTCGTTGTTGCTGGCAATATGAAAACGGCACATTTGGTAGATTTTTGTCAATAAATTTTATCATTTTTACTTCTAGTTAGTCGAAAGTAGACTAATGTATAATCTCCATTAATAAAACAATGCATATGACTCAAATAGAGTACACATGATTCAAATCAAAATATAAAGCTTCTTCATCATAAAATTATACTCGTATGAGTATAAAAAAAATAAAAATAACATTTTGGGCCATTTGTTTGGAGGTGGCATTCTTTTTGTAAGGTTCCATCAACTGATCATGTTTGACTTTACCTAAAAATGATCTGAATTCTCATACATATGAGATTTGCGACTATGCATTACAAACAAAGCAGACGTTTATACCAATTTTCACAATTAATTGCGATTTGTACTCGTTTTAAGTTTACGGTTGTAATCATCTAAGAAGTAATCATTATAGCTCATTTTTAACCTGTCCTACAGCCAAAGCGAGGTGTAGTCAGCTGAGATACAGCGTATGCTTTGGGTTGTATAACTATAATGCATCAAGATATCATGCATATAATAACATATTTGAATAGAATTGGAAAGGGTATCACAATACTTCAAAATCCTCCAAAGTAGTATAGCACCGGTAGAACATACCGTATGGACCAATAACCTTCAGGAAGCTCCTCTGGTAATCAGAAAAATATGCTCTTGTATTTGTTAAGGTAGGTGACTCCTATGTGCGCTGGAAGGATAGAATAAAGAGTTTTCTGTGTTTTGAAAAAGACCGCATACAAATCACTCATTAATTTCGTAGGAGGTTTTTTGTAAATTGATTCCGATTTATTCACTCCTAATGAAAGTTTGATTTCCCAGCTAGAAAAAGCACATTTTTTTCTAACTTGACACATTAAAAAAGGACGATAAATTTTAAGGCTATATATAAATTTGGCCGCGAATGTAAAGCCGTTCATGACGTCAGTACGAATAGCATATGAATGTTTTAAGATGGAGCGCGAGATTCTAAAGATTTAACTTTAGAAGAATGTGTTTGCATTACAATTCGTGTGACAATTTTGCAAAATTGATTTGAATCGATAACACAGGATTATCAATGGACTATTTAAAAAGACTATGAAAAGGTAATCTTTAAATTTCAGTTCTGTATTTTCTGCCACAGAGGAATACATGGAAGAAGCCCACATAGAAGACTGTATCCATAAGCGGAGATTCCGTTAATAGCGGCGGCGGAACGATTTTCAAAGTGGAGGCACGACTTGGCACTTTATCTGAGTAATTTTTAATACTTTACTATTGTTTTATCGTGCAGCTATGATAAGCCCGACATGAATCATTAATCAATTTTGAAAAGGGCGTAGGAGGGGGCAGGCCAATCTATTTTCAAAATTTCCCTGCTTCCGTCGTCACTGAATCCTGTAATGCAGCGGATCCTTGCAACAGATATATCTCCCCTAATTTTGGAGAGTGAAATGTCCCACTAAACATCATATTTTTGAAGTTGGTTTAAAATTACCTTTTCAACTATTGTGCTTCCTTGCTCTTTTTTTAAATTGAAACAAAAATAAAATCTTGCCGTATCGTATCATATTTGATGGGTAGTTCAATATATATATACTCCCCGCCTAAAAAATCCGAACGATGTTGAAATGGCCATCAACGTGCTCAAACTTGCTTTCAAATGAACGCGTCAAGCCAGCTGGATAAATCTCTCAAACTTCCACATCATGCTTCGTTATCAATGCATTACGGACACAGGTCAATAAGCAATACGCGAACAACGCTCCTGGCATTTATTATTATAATTCACCTACATACCTACATACCTTGTTAATACAGTAATTTATATCGTTCGGATTTTTTAGGCGGGGAGTATATATACATTAAAAAATCACCCTCTGTAAAAAATGGAACAACCCCCATTAGCTGCCTGCACTGCGTAACCGTATACACGCGCGAGTAAATAAATGCTTGATGACGCACTATTAAATATCGTCTCATGATTGATAGCTGGCGACCTGCTTGTAGTCTTAACCTGTGCACTGAATATGAAAGATAAGATAGCACACCTGTGAATCAACCCTATTCAAAAATTAATGACGAACAAATGCCTAGCCATTAGATTATGGTGTCGAAAATAGAACAGCGATTTTCTTTTAGTCCTGCCTGTCTACCAATTCATCTGACCACTACGTGTATTGAATTTGTTATAACTCCGCTTATTGGGATTTTGTTTTTGCGTCTTCCGGGGGAGCAAGAATTGAAAATACCCTTGCTTCAATTTACTTTTTCTTCCTCTGCATAATTGTAGCCAATATTTTTCAATTTCATGATTTAGGCATTGAATTGGAGCTGTGGGAGGCACGGGGAATAGAAATTGTGATTGTCAATTTGCAGAACATACACGGCCTTAGTCGCCTCTTCAATAGTGGCAATCACGTGGATTCAATAATATATGACTTTTTATTACGCGTACATGGTTTTACCATCTTAAGTTACCAGAGAAACCCAGTTGTGTGACAAATGAATATACTCTTGATACTATTGAAATTATGAATGCTATAGAAAGCATCGTTCTATGTAGTGTCGAAACTTCTACTTTTGAGGGGTTCGTATCTCTGTTTTAAGATATTAATGCGTGCGATTAAAAAATAGCTTCTAGTTGTGATTAGTATTACATTTATGTTCAAGGGCTTCTGGATATTGTCATGTGAAATTCAAAACCTGGACTGTTATCTAAACATAAACGGTGGTGAGCTTCTATAAAGCTTCTATATCCCATTTATTTGCACTTTTGAAAGAAAAAAAAATCACGGAGAGGACTCCTGCATAGTTTTAGGGGGAATTTGCCCCTAGATCTAACAACAGAAATAACGCAACCTCCCTTTTTGCGGTGATCGTCACATTTTCCACTAGGGACGTTGGGATATAAGCGGAATCAATTACAAATCGCATCAGTGTCTAAACTACACCTGTCCTAGGCACGGGCAGTATTTTGTAAAAGTGTTTCGCTGTAAATATTACCTCCTTTCTAATAAACCTTTAAAACTTATTAAAAATATTTTTAAGCAATTTGGTGACCCCTATATAATATGTAAACCCTTGTTACATTTTGCCCCCTAATTATGCAACCAAACCCCCAAATTCCAAATCCCAACAATTTGACACCAGTTTCAACAAAATTAGAGCACTTGGTAAGTTTTAACCCCAGGATGACCTTGAAACCTTAAGAGGCCTGTAGACAAACTATAGCTTTTTAACCCTTATAAGGAAACCAATTTATTGCTGTGAATTTAAACACAATTTGACTTAATTTTAAATTTACCTCTGTACTAATTTTACCCCCTTATTTTACAATGTTCTCCACATTTCCTAGAGGCTGGACCCAAATATTCTGAATCAGCACCCTTCAACTAAGAAACATCTTCAACCTGCTTCCCCCAAACTTTGAAAATAGGTTCTCACGTATAACCCTACTAACAAACCTTAAATTAAAGTAAGGCGAGATTCCAGTGTTCAGAGCAAAGATTGCCTCCGAGGAAAGCTCGACGGAACAGTCGCACGCACGTAAAATATCTTAGCCGCAACCAATTCTTCACATTTTAATAAACAAACTTACAAAATACACGGAACATTTATAACCACACGGGAGAAATTTTTAATAGCCCATTAGCTTAATTTGATCGATCAATAATCGTCTAATTGTCTGGGAATCACGTTTATTTATTCATTTGTCCACTTAAAAATTACGATCCAGTGATAATTGGGTTCGTCTGAAGACTGACAATATGGCATTGAGTACCAATTACCGGATTACATTGCGTGTGATGTTAACTTAATTATGCCACATGGAAAGAAAGGTCAGTGTTTATTTTAGATATACAAGACTTGCACGGAACATTTTTATAACCCGTGCGCAAGTTTTAATTGTTCCCGTCCTACGCAATATCTCCCTCGTGAAACTGGGAATCCCGCCTAACATTCATTAGAATTTATTGTCGATTGGTCTCTCTCGTCATGTATGTAAAGAATTTGGCTAGTCTAACATTAAATCCCGTGACAATCAGAACAATCTCGAACACCGCCCTGAAGATTAAGAAAATACCTTGCATACCATCAATTTGCATAACGCAATGCACCTATTAGCAGGCGACGATTCTACCGCGGCATCGTTTATGTTTCTCAATGTCTTCATTTTATGACTTACACACACTGTAGTGTAAGTATTGTAACATATGCAGAAAAGGGAATTTATATTCACAAATTGATTTAAAATTGTATCAGGAGTTCTTGACTACACATTATTGTCCAAGTGGGGGTTTCAAACAGATGATGTTTTCCAGAATCAAGTCGTGCGAAAACGTTTAATTTGATTTTCATTATCCCTTAATATGGCGGATTAAGAAGCTGGCTAATGAAAACTTGCCGATTGTACTCCAGAAGGAATACATGCAGAGGAACGTCAAATATGGCTGCCAAATAGTGGCTAAATGAACTTTACGAGTTTGGCAGGGTCTACTCTAAATGTTTAGGGCGAAAATTGGTGTGGTTGTATGAACCGGAAATGAGATAATGTCAATAAAAGATTTGAGCACGTTCACCACCGTTGGACTCGGGAAATTTAATGGCAAGAAAGAGGTCACATGATAACCTGAAAACAACTTTCAAATGGCACCGCTGGCATTGTGCTGTTTGTCATGTAATGTGAACGCGTAATTTACACATTATTTACGTAAACCACGTGAGTTATCATTAGAATTGCATTTCAGGTGTCTTTGACTTCTCGAATATTTTGAAGACCACTGTCTTCCATTGTCTTTATCTCGTTTCCGGTCCACACAACCATCATGATTTTCTCCCATAAAAAATTAAGTAAACCCTAATGAACCCGTACAATCCATTAAGTGGCTGTTTTGAAGCCATATATTTTATGTCTGTGTCTGTATTCCTTCTGGAGTGCAATCAACAAGTTATCGTTTGCTGTTCCTTTTATCCGCCATATTTAGGGAACGTAGCAATCAAATCAAACGTTTTTTCACTCTCTTGGATTTTGGGGAATAACATCTGTATGAAAAACACAACTTTGGAATTTATATAAATATTGAGTGGTCAAGAATCCATGGTATAGTTTGAAATCAATTGGTGATTATGAATTTCGTTTTCTGAATGTTGCAATACTTTTGGCCAGTGTGTGTGTACCTTCATCAATCAAAAAGGGAAGACACTTTACACTGTTCATATATTATCCAGCTACGTTTGCTACTGATTTTTTGACATTACCTACATTACTTCACAAATGCTACCATGGTAATTCAAGAGTCTTCATTTGCTTTTATACTTCAGTATGAGACACTTCTCTATACCAAAATAAGACACTGCATTCTTTTCAATGCTATGATTTTATTCGCCAAGGACAATGTTTAGATCTGAGATAATCCATTTATCAAGATTTATCGTAAAAGCTTTATAAGCACTGATTAGCTTAATTTGATAGCAATGCCCGAGATTAACATGTTAAAGGTGCAATGAGAGATTTCACATATCAGGTGTCCTTTAAAAAATCGAAAGTACTAATTTTTACTCTGATGTAAAGCTTTCCATCCAAAATATCCCAATCTGAAAGGATTAAGCTGAAAAATGTTTCTTTGGTACAAAAATTGTGAAATTTCTAATTTCGTATAGGAGCAAATACGAAATTTCAGCTTATGTTTTACATTGAAATATAAGCAAATCAAAATCATCCTCTATCTCTCTTTTTAAGACATTTCTGTAGCCAAACACAAGGTAAGAAACATATTGAGTGTCTAATCCATATGAAATTACTATTATGACACAATATTTGGGTGTCTCAAAATAGAATCCAGACGCATCATAAATACAAATCATAAATGGCGGCGACACCAAAGAAATGGTAATATTTTTCCTGACGGTATGTCTTTTATCCTGAAATGTATGTCTTTTTTGATGAACTAATCCACTTTCAAGCGATATAAATGTTAAAGTGCATTAACACATGAATCGTGTACACAGATTGCCTCCTAATACAGTCAAACCCAAGAAAATGTTTCCGAGTTAGTTCTCTTTAAAAATCATTTTATATATCCCATGTGCTTGATATATCTAAGTATTTAATGAAATAAGTTCGTTCTACTCGCATTGCCTATTCAATCACTTAGTTTACATGTAAACGCGAAACAGTCTATAGCCAGTGTTTGTATTGGGAGTATTTGGAGTACATAACGAATATTGTAAATCAACATCAGGCATTACATTATGTTTTACAGTCCAAACATTGTGTGTCTTTATAAGTATCCATGATTTATAGTGATTATTCCTCTAAAGATCAGTATGGAAAAGCTCAGTGAACAACAAATCAGAATTTCTGTTCTGGTGCTATTTCACAAATTTTAAATGAGTCTATAGCGGAAACTCTAAATATAATAATAGGGTCTGAATAATTCTAATATGAATTTTGTGGGACACGTGTCGCCTTGAGCTTTGGGAACGAATGTGTGTGTGTTTGTCTTTATGGGAATAATAGTCTAAATAAGATATGTCATAAGAGAAGATTTACCAAATAAAGTTTGGAAATTTTTTTCAGACATTTATATCTCATTTAATTGAAAAATGTATTACACTCTTTTGCATATCAGTACAAAGCCCAGGTATTCCTCTGTACAATGACACCAAAATCATAAGAATTGATTTCTTCATGGTTGAGTGACACTCATTTGAATACTGGTAGGTCTGAAAAAGAAAGTGCCAAAATTCAGTACCTCAGTTTAAGAGTTACATAGGGTTACACAGCTTAAGAGGATTAGGGGTGCTTTAAACGCGGGTCTTTGAATAGGAAAATGTCAAAGGGTGGTCATTCAGTATCTCATCATGCCACGAGTATCAGATGTACAGAAGGCTCGTGCCATGGAGAAAATTGAAGCTGGCATATCCCAGAATCAAATTGTAGCCAATGTTGGGGGTAAGCCCTAGTGCTGTATCAAAATGGATAACAAAATTCCGCGCAAACTGGTAATGGAAAGGTTAGACCCATAAGCGGCTGTCCCGGGCGACAACACCCCAGAAAGACAGGTTTATTACTCTCTGCTCTTCGGAATTGAAGATTGTCTTCCAGAAATTTACAGGCATGGTTTGTGAGGCATTATTGACACAAATCTAATCTGAGAGCATGGTAATTTGCTAAGAAGCCAGCAATGACAGCCCTTCACCATCAGGCCCGGTTAAGGTGGTTGCGGCAATACCGGTAGTGGAATTTAAACATGGTGACAGAAATACAAGTTTTCCGATGAATGCAGATTTTGTCTTCGGAAGTTGGATGGTAGAGTGAAAGTTTGGAGGAGACGTGGTGAAGTTTCCCTGTCTATTGCATTGGAAGAGCGAGAGCTTTTGGTGGAGGCAGCCCTGACCTGATAACTGGGAAGACAAGACTTGTTGTTATTGAAGGCAACAATGCTGTCGTTTTCGTACACAATATTCTAAGGCCGTTGCCATCTCTTAAGTCCTCAATCTGGGACGATATGCAGTACTCCGAGACGTTAATGACCATGCATATCGTGCTAGGATCGTCAATGAGTTACTTGCGAAGGACACTTTTCGTTTAACCTAATCCTCTTAAGCAACCCTAAATCGAGTACAGGTTCTGAAATGTGGCACTTTCTCTTTCAGACCTACCAGTATTCAAAGGAATGTCACTTAAGTAATCGATTCTTATCATTTTGGTGTCATTGTACAGAGGAATAACTGAGCGTTTCACTGATATGCAATAGAGTATAGTAACATTTCCAATTAAATAAGAAATATATGTCGGAAACAAATTTCCAAACTTTTTTTGAGGAGTTTATTTAGGTGTCTGCTTTATATTTGATATATATAGAAAAGTTTACGTCCTCGAAAATGAATTGCCACGGCATTTTTGATAAAGCGAGTACTAATTGTCATCATGCCTATGTTAAATGGTTTCAAAGAATGAAAAACTTCACAAAGGGGGTTGTATAGTAAATGAACTGGACGTTCATTCAAATTTTGCAAAGGCTTTGAATTCGAGATTTTATTTCTACTTATTATACCATTGTTTGCACGTTATCTACCTACCTGTACAATTTAACTTAAGCCTCACGTTTTATGAGTTGTATTCAGATCTTGCTATATCACATCCAAGGCCTTTTTGCTCATGATGTTGTCGACTTTGCGCATCTCTATAGAATGTTTGTTCTTATGGTTACAAATAGTTATATTTTAAAATGTTCCTGATTTGAAACTTGACCAACATAGGCAAGACATACATCAGACAGAAGTATAAATGCTTTTTAACTGCCAAGAATCAATTTTGTAGAAACATAATACTTTTTTTCCAGCATTTCTTGAAGTTAGTGTATACAGTGGGGAAGAATATCCTTAGATGGCAAGGTAGGAATTTGAGAAAATTAAAATTACTATATAATCTCAGAAGAATTACTCACACGTCATGGTGCATCCTGTATATGAAAGCACTATGTATATTAAATAGGGTCTGCCAACTGGGTAAACATAATATATAAGTAACGATCGAGAAGTTCTTTCGAAATACCACTTCATTGCGTTTCACTGGTTGCATGCGCACGGGGTAAAAAAAATCAAAACGAGATGTACGTAGTTTTTTCAGTTTCAACAAGAAGGGAAGTAATCACTTCAAAAGAAACATTTTCAAAGAATGTGTTATCTCCCCTCTTGGTTATATATGTTATTTCTTTCAATGTCAAAATAAATACAAAAACAGATAGCTAGCGATGCTAACATTTGATCGCTTCACCTTAATTGTGTTAGGTGACAGTCATTGGAATCAAATAATGTCTCCCGAATTGCTTATTTCAAGTGTGCAAACAGTAAAATATCAAGCACCAATAGTAGAAACATTATTCTGCGATCGATAAATACTAGCATGTATAACACAGTACCTGCAATGTCACTTGGACCCTACTGAAGAACATATCATAAAGATTGTCTTTAACATCATGCACTCCTGCAAGATCTGTTTCAAAAAATTAAAATGTTACCCCAATATTGAATTCTGAAAAGCAAACTTAATTAAGTATTTAAATAAAAGAATATTATTTCAGTTTCATAAGTTTATTGAAACAGAGGAGGTAGTTTTACAACGAAATACTGCCTAGTCTGGGACAGGCGTAGCTTCGAAATTGAGATGATAATATTTGTAATTAATTTGGCTTATATAGAAGCTCACCGTCTTACCGTTTTGTTTAGATAACAGTTCCAGGTTTTTTAATTTCAAATCTAGATGAAAGCCAAACACATATGGATTAATAATATTAGGTTAATTCCATCTTTCTGTGATATTAAACTGTGACATTTCTGGGGTTATCTTGGATCCGAAGCTTAGTAGCAATGGATCTGAAGTCTTGTTATTGTTTTGGGCAATATAATGTCTGTATCTAATAGCATTTGGCGGCAAATTTGGTCATCTTGCATATCCCAGAGTGCCGGGATCTCAAATTTGTTTTGAGACCCCAAAAGAAAGTTAAAAGTTGGTTTGGTACACGGTGAGCCGCATAGGTACCCAGTTATATTATAAGCAGCTCACAGTAGTTTCATGAGTCGAATATTTAAAAAAAGAATACACGAGTTAACAGGGGCGTAACAGAGGTAACTTTTCAAAGGGGGGCAATTTCCTGGTTTTGAGGCAGATTTTCCCGATTGGAGGTGGTTTCGCGGCCGATTCTTCCGGTTGGAGGTGAATATTTCCTGGTGAGCAGGCAAAAAGGGCTGATTAAGCATGTTTTTTTCTTCCCGGTAAAAGCTCTCTGGGGTGGCAACCTGCCACCTGCACCCCGCCTGTTAAGTTACTGCGAGTTAGCATGGTTAGGTTAGTATGTTTGTGGATGTTCAGATTTTTAATAGCCATATCCATTTCAACAAAATTCGTGCTTAAAGACGTGTATCGGGATATTTGGGTTTGCATGTAGGCCTTAAAATATCTGCGATAGTTAATAAAGCGATTATTATTTTTATGTCCTTTTTCTAAAAAAAAACCCTTGTTTAATATACATCAGATCGGGTTTCTAATGTTATCAAAACCGTGAAACACGTGCAATAACACGTTTCGAGGGGTAATTAAGAATATTGTTAAATGTTCTTCTTCAACAGACATTACACCT
Organism: Ophioderma brevispina; assembly: GCA_023653785.1. Taxonomy (NCBI): domain Eukaryota; kingdom Metazoa; phylum Echinodermata; class Ophiuroidea; order Amphilepidida; family Ophiodermatidae; genus Ophioderma; species Ophioderma brevispina. The sequence continues at coordinate 29,554 of JAMKCH010069673.1, forward strand.
GGTTCACATTATACTAATCAGAAATGTATAATGTATGAGTAATTTATAAGCAGCGAACCCGATAAGTATCTGCATATCAAGCGATATATTGTTTGCATTATTCTCCAAACGTTTTGAATTTTGCCGAAGTTTGATAACGGTCTGTAAAATTGCTGTTCGAAGTGTTCGAACCCGGAGTCAAAATTGCTCATTTTCAGATATTAGCTCGTCAAACTTATTGCTTGCAGTCGACATAGGATAGGCTACGTCAGTGACTGTTATGGGACACTTTTCACTCTCTGAACTAACAGTAATTTATTTATTTATCTGTTTTGGTCTTTCCAAATTCCCCTCGGTACAAACACAAAACAATTCATATTCGATTGAAATAACTAATGCGTTATTTCCAAGTTCGAAATTGAAAAAAAAAAAGGTAATTTTAGAAAGTGGATTTTCGGAATTAGTAATAATCTCACGAAATAACGTATGTGTAATTTCGAAGCTGAAAATTAAAAAAAAATGAAATTCAAAAAGTTAGATTTTCGGAATCAGTAGGCTCCGATCGACGTAGATATTCAAATTCATACTTCGTAATCTTGTGATACAACGAATGTGTAATCTGCAATCTGGTACCAGAATCACCGTGCTTAAGGCGGGTAAGTATTCGGACAACATCTTCCAATCCTCATAGCATTTCCTGGGCAGCATTTCAACTCGCCGTGATTTTCCATGATTCCATCTGCTCCAATAACAGTGCATTCAATGTCCAAATAAATGAACTTGAAATGGTAAAACTGTGTACGTGGACCGAAATGTCAATTCAAACAAGAAGGTAATGATAAGATTGCAAGTTAGAATTTTCATCAAAACTGTTGTTAAAACTTTGGTTGAATATGCCAAACCGTTTAATATTGCAAGCTTTTTTGATTTTCAATGAATTGCGAACAGAAACTTATTGACAATAACAGTGTCTCTCGTTTTCTACTCAAATGCACAGGTGTAGTTCCAAGTTGATTCCCGAAAATCTATATACAACAAAAGAAATTAATTTGCACTTAAAATTACCGCAAAATCAATGTTGTCTTTTCTAACTCATAAAGCAAAATAATTGTCATGAATGTTGTGAAGTACATCCAAAGGATTAAGAGACCGACCAATATTGTACTGTAGGGGGAAAGGGTAACTTCATTTTATTACTTTCTTTCTGACCCTCCTTCATGTTGTGTACAGAAACTCATGTTCCCTAGTTGTTCTTTTCTGAAGAACAAATAAGTTTCCCCCTTTAAAAGAAACAGTACTCCTGTTTCCCTACAGTAAACTTTGATCGGTCCGCAACAATTACAATTAGGTATTCTTTTGTAACTGGCTTGCTTGTTACCACTGTACGCAGCATTGTCAGGCATCTCTTTACCAAAATAACCTAACTTGTTTAAGAACAGAAACACATTCCAGCAAGTATAAACTTATAGATGTGATTTTCCCGTTCGGTATCAACTGAAGTATTTAAGGATACTTCATTTTAAGAAATTGAAGCATATTGTGATAAACAGATCTATTTCCTCTACTCAACTTCGATAAAATTAATGACGTTATCCTCAAGGTACCGTCATTAATGAATCCATGTGCTTACCTCTATTGAAGAGGCGACTAAATCCGTGTATGTTCTGACTGCGACAAATTGACAATCACTCACAGCATTTCTATTTCCTGTGGCTCCCACAGCTCCAATTACGACTCGTTCAATGCCTAAATCATGAAATTGAAAAGGTTGGGTAGAATTATGCAAGCGGAGAAAAAGTCAATAGGGGCAAGGTGGTTTTTAATTCTTGATTCCCAAGAAGATGCAGCTTATTCAATATTCAATGGTCAGAATGCAATAGCGGACATAGAGTGCTGAAAGAATATTGCTGTTCTATTTTCGAACCGTCAATATTGTTCTTGCTGTCATAACAGGTGTGTCATTATCATTATTTAGATTCACAGGTGCAGTGATTCTCCTCAAAGTATAGCATGACAGAGGTCGAATAGATGACAGTTTGGGTAAATTTTTCAAGAAGTTGCAAATATATACTTATGTCATGATAATGTAGGTTAATAAGTAGTGGCAAATTGTATACGGTAAATTACCTTGACGTCTTGGACCCAGTCTGGAACAATGCGTTGCACCCAGGATCGGCCAACTTTGATTAGGTCATCTACACCTTTGATGTTATCTCATTGGGAATATTTGTCAGGGCTAACAACCACCCCGAGACGCCTAGAACATTTTGCCCAAAGCATGTTCCGTGAGAAAAGATTAGCCTAGTCCCCATAAATTGTACGGTTCTGTCCAATTTAAATCATTTTTTTTGAAAAATTTATGATACGAGTTATGATGAAAAAGTGAAATTTTAACATGCTTCATGTGCACTATAAGGGAGTCATGTACTACATCATTTTATGCAATATATTGGGAAGATTTTTATTATTCACTTTTGACCTGCAAAGACATAATAAGTTTTATATGGCAACAGTTGATTGACAGAACTCTAAGAAATGCGCCTAGCATATTATCGGCAAGAAAGGTTTGCCTGAGCATTCTTCCGTTGAACAAGTACCCAAATATACAAGTAAAGGGTAGATATAAACAGATTGATAAATGGTGAAAGTTTACCCTCATGGTGTATCTTTGAAGTTGCAAGATATAAATCTTTTATCAGTCCAGGCACAAGAAAACGAAAGGTCTTTAAGAACGTTGTAGATTGTATATCCCAACGTAGCTGAGAAGAGTTTTCCCGCAAAAGGGAGGTAGGTTATTTTTCTTGTTAGATCTAGGGGCAATTTTCCCCTAAAAAAAAGGCAGAGGTCCGCCCCGTGATTTGGTCAAAAGTGAATTAACTGCAGTTAAAGGGACGGAGGGATATATCAATCTGAATCTGACACGGTAACAATAGTTTGTACTATTGTATCGTCAAACAAACCCTAGGTAATACCTATTAGATTTGTACATAATCATAACAAAAAACATATCACTCGGTCAGTAAAGGCCTGTTCCATTCACTTGGCTGTCATAACGCAAAAAAAAAAAAAAAGGAAACAGCCAGACATTTGATTATGATTTTCATTCAAAGATGATCTCTTCTCAAGTTGGAAAGAAACATTTGGGTTGGTTTCACGTTTATTTATAAGAATGTTGTGCAAGTGGTTATTGAAACTGATGATACAATCAGCACACAAGTACCTTTGCAAGCAAATAAGTAAGCTACAAAACTCTATCTTTAAGGTACGGAAGCATAATCTTTCACGTCTTCAAATTGCTTGATGAATGTGGATTGTTGAAATTCATTTTACACAAGGTCTCAAAGTTCATTTCATGGCATGGGATCTCACTCAATAACCGCAATGAATCCGAATAAATCCAGGAGTATCAGCCGTTGTGAATGTGAATTGAAAATTGATAGATATTCGTTCAGTATTAAAGCGTTATATCTATTTTTTGTCTATTTGAAAGTCTATATTTTTGGTAAGAATGCATTAATGTGGCGGTGTGTGCCTCGGGGGTCCATTGAGAGGTGATATGTTGTAGTGCGAATTAATTTACATCGAGTGCGTAACCGTAGCAATGGGTACCCACATTCCAATTTTATTATCTGAATCTCCCAAAATGAGGGAGTGAAGTGATTTTTAAATTGCCTCCTTAAAATGAGCCCATTCGGAACATTATTTATAAGTTTTATCGCGTGTGGGTGATCGATAGATTTTCTCTAGGGACACTAGGGATATACTACTATTTTAGCACTCAATTTATTAATGGAGATCATTATGAATATTCTTCAATAATTTGATAATCAATCAAATCACTAACCCATTTCCAGATGAGTCCACAATGGCAAAATTCCATATTATACAATAGCCAAGAGCTTGTACTGTTTTGTGTATCATTCGAGCCACTTTTCCATATCTACAAATACAAAGTGACGTGAAATCTCTGCAAAGATGCATCTCTACAGTGTGTGTCCAAAAATGGCAACATTCAGAAAAAAAAGTATTTTAAAAAACATTGTCTTATATGTCAATTTTTGCTCAACCTATAGACTGCATGAAAGCAATAAGTACCACTCCATCAATTATAGTTGACTTCATCCATGTGGGTTCTAGATTTTAGAGATATATTCAATTAAGTGAAGGGTTATAAATACTATAAAGTTGGGCCACTTTTTCTGGATATGGGTGTTTTGATAAGTGTGGTATTTTGGTAAGTATTTTTTCAACGAAGTGGTAACAGATCAACATGTGAATGTTTTAATTCATTTAGTAGGTATGATTGTTGAAAGCTGCATTAATATCTCTGGTTGACGTTAAGCGTTACACATTGACCATTGCTTCAAGATGGTTGGTCCTCAGCTGGTAACCATCAACAGCTATTTTAATTCACAACTGAAGAGCGTGTGATTATGTCGATAACTTTCTCAGGCCAGAAGCCATGTAGAAACCATATTCGTATGTGAGAGAAATGGAGAAGGGCTTCTGTAAATGGAACAGAGGCAAGAGTGAAAGGTCACAAAACAGCAAGAACTCGGGCAGTTCAAACACCAGCAGCATATGAACGCACTTCAACGAAATCCAAGCACGAGAAGGAAGTTGGGGGGCTGATTTGGATGCATACTGCCACGATATAGAAATTACATCTGAGACAAAAATTATTAATATGTCCGGCACCGTCTTGAGGAGGTGTTTAGAAGGAAGATTTTACGGAAAGCTAATCAGCAGTCAACCAAAGGGGAATCTGTTTAGTCAAACCCTTCTATCCTCTGCTCCTTACTATACTAGTTTGTTAGCAGTAGTGGGGACTGTAGTGCAAAGATCTTATGTGAGTGTGCAAAATCTGGATAAAACTGTGAATTTTGGTACACAAGAACTTATACATTGATAATCAAAAAAACTGAGGGAAGCACTTGCTACACCCCTTTCATGGCCCCCCGCCTGGAGTTAAGTTAAAGGCAAATGTTTTAAAATGTGCCGATTTGTTGAAAAACACACCCATTATGTCTGTATGGGTACAAGGATTCCAAAATTGACTTTTGCACCATTTTCAGTTTACCCGTAACTCCGGAAATATAAGCCATAGATAGTGCAAACTTTACTTTTTTTAATATTAATGTTACATCTCTGTTACATGCATCATGGGGTGCTTTTTAACACATTCGGACATTTTAAATTTTTGGACTCCTGTATAAACCTTGAACCCAAGCGGGGGGCCATTAAGGGGGGTTGCAGTGATTCCATCAATTTTAGGATTACAATGCTAAAGAACTTGTGTGCAAAAATTCACAATTTTATCCGGAAGCGCACACTCTTACTACAGTCCCCTGCTACAGATTTGTTCGCTTAAAGTTTCAGGTCCAGTATATGAAATACTTACATTCTTTCAAACCCAAAACTATTGATAGGCATCTCAAAACATTGCCCTTAAGATCTGAGTAGTACACATTCCAAAGACAGTGACCTCAAAACCTCTTGACTTTACCTTTTAAGATCTGCTGCTGAATAGATTAATCAAAATTCTGGTTGCCAATATGTCATTTATAACGAGATCAATTGATGAAAACCATCAATGAGAATGTTAATTGCTCGTTGTTCTATCGTCAGTAATGTAAAGAAAACTGGTCTTCACAGTAATCCCGCGACAATCAGAACAATCTCGAAACACCGCCCTGAAGATTAAGAAATGCCTACATACCAGCAATTTGCATAACGCGATGTATCCATTAGCAGGCAACAATTTTACCGCGGCATCTTTCATGTGTTCAAGGTCTTCAATTTTAAGACTTGCCTACTTTAGGAGTTCCTATACTATTCAGCTACATTTGCAGCTGATTTTCTGACATATCATGACATTACTTTACAACAAATTCTATCATGCTAATTCTAGAGTCTTCATTTGCTTTTATTTAATCATTTGAAAACCTCTTCTATAAACACAAATGAGACACTGGCATTCTTTTTGGAGACATGCTTAGATTCACCAAGGGTACAAGTTTAGAGCTCAGATATCCATTATCCAATTTTTTTCGTAAAAGCTTTATAACCACTGATCAGTTAAAATTAGTAGCAATTCACGAGATTAACAGTCGGGAACCAGACGCCATCATAAAAATAGAAATTTAAATGGCGGCGACACCAAAGAAATGGTAATTTGTTTCCTGACGGTAGTCTTTACATCCTTAAATGTCTGTCTTGATTGATGAAATAAGCCCACTTTCAAGCGATTATAAAATGTAATAAAGGCATTAACACATGATAGTATACACAGATGTGTTTCATAAACAATCACAACATTTTGTTATCCATTATCCTGATTATGCTTTGGAAATTTCTAAAGTATTTGATTTTGAAACAATTTAGTGTCTCGCGAGTGCCTAGTAATCACCAAGGTTTACATGAACGAGTCTTATAGCCGTTTGTTTGTATAAGGGAGTAGTATTGAGGACATATAAGTGAGGAGGAAAAAAACATAAATATTTTGTAATGAAAAATTTCGAATATTGTAAATTAACCTCAGGGCTTTTAACATTATTTATCAGTCCCAAATATTGTGTCTTTATAAGTATTAATGATTTACAGGGATTACTTCTAGAGATCAGTATGGTAAACCTCAATTGAAAAAAAAAAACAACAAATCAGAGTTATGTCCTGGGTGTAATTTCAAGCATTTACAATTAGTCCATAGCGGAAACTCTAAATATAGTAATAGGTTTCTGATGCGAACTTCTGGGACACCGTGTCGCCTTGGCTTTTGGGGAACGAATGCGTGTTGCGTTTCCCTTGATGGGAACGTGTAGTCTAAATAAGGTATCTCATACTAGAAGATTTACCAAAATTAGGTCTGATCCCGCTCAATTATAATGAATTGAAAGTTGTGTTTGTAGCGTGCAGTGTTTATATGTGCCGTATGTGCAGCTGGCCGAGAGACCAACTGAGTATATGGTATTTTGCTCGACAGTGGTATACAGTAGATGTTTTGGGCATTTTGTATTATAGGTTATTCAATATAAAAAAAAACAATTGCGACTTACGGAATCAGGTGAAGTTCTTATTTTTCAAGAATTGCTCAGGCTTATTTCGCGCATGGACAGGATCAACTGGAAAAGCTCGTGGAATAATAATGTCCTATTACAGTTAAAGTACCATCTGAGTGGAATGAAAATATAACATATAATAAGAACCTATACGAAAAAGCTTAAAATGTTTCTTTTGAAGGATTCTTCCCATTCTAATATAGTTTAAATACGCAGAACTAAGTACATATGTTTTGATTTTTTTTCCTTTACCCCGGATGCAACCAGTGAAAAACTCAATGAAGTACATTTCGCAATTCTCCTTCTCGATCTATGATTAATATGGTTCCACCAGTAACTAGTGGGCAGACCCTATTTCATTACATAGTGTTGTCATATACAGGAGCCACCATGAATGTGAGTATTCTTCTGAGAAATATAGTAAGTTAAATTTTCTCAACTTGCTTACCTTGTAATCTCTAAGAATATTCTTCTCACTTGTTTACTCACTCCTTCAAAAAATGGTGCGAGAAAGAAGATTATGAATGATTCCGGAAAGTTAAACAGTCATTTATACTTCTGTTTGCTGTCTGTCTTGCTAATATTGGTTGGTTCAAAATAAGTGAGCATTCACAAATAGCACTAATATTGAACCACAAACGCAACAAAGAGTTCTATAGAGATATAGGTATAGGAAATCAAGAAGACTTGCCAAAAAGGGGCCTAGATTGATTTAGAGAGAGGGGGGGCTGATCTCTATTGATATGAAGTGTTGAGATTTTTCGTGGTGTGGACATTTCATCTAAAATGAAAAAAATATTTTTATCGAAGAAATCGACATAGAATTCAGGGAAAATTTGGTCGGGATTTTGGTAGTACAATTCGGAAAAAAGGTCGCGATAACATCAAGAACAAATACAACTCATAAAACGTGAGGCTTAAGTTAATTGTAAGGATAGGTCGATAGCTGCAAAACGATGGTGTAATAGATATATTAAAACGCCGCAATTTCAAAGTGTTTGTAAAAGAATTGGGTGAGGGCCAGTTAATTATCGGTGACAAAGTATGACAAGCGCCGTTGTGATCATGTTTTATTCTTGAACCCATTTAACATAGGCACAATTACAATCTCTTTATCAAAGTGCCGTGGCATTCTTTGTGAGGTCTATACTTTTGCTATATATATAACTCTAAAAGCAGGCAACCTAAAAACATTACGAATACGAAGCCTTCTCCTTGCATTAGACAGATAAGACCCAGTTGTGTGAGTATTATTCCTCTGGAGCTCTGGCAACAATCGGCTTTGACTATAAGTGACATTTTAGTGCCCTGTCAGGGTCCTCCCTAGATTTCCTAGATAGGTCCTTGCCCTATCCTGGTCACCAGTACATCAAGGTTCACGATTCTCCAACATCTACAGAAGAAAGAGATGGAATTTCAGGAAAGCCAAAGGTCAAGTCAAACAAAATCGCACCAAGAGAACTGTCACCAACGCCTGTCAGACCCGGCGTTTATCTAACATACCGATGCATATTTGACTTCTGCTCCATGCTCCATCAAGCAGCAAGCTAAAACATTCCCTTACCAATAGGCAGAAGGATCCCTACACCCCCTGTTGGGACAAGGAATGCGACGGAGTTATACAAAGCGTATTATAATACCAACTGCCGTTTAATGAGAGAATGGCAAAGGGCAACCAGGCTACTGGATCTGTTTGGCCAAAAGAGACGTACTAGATGGGAGGAGGAGATATCCAATACAACTTTACCCACTCAAGCCGCAAGGCCTGGCACACCATCAACAAGATCACCGGGCGCCGTAAGAGGTCCAGCTAAGCAGGTCGGTCTCTGCACACTCCATCGCTTCAGTAATTGTCAACAAGAACACTGCAAGACCGCACTCCGTGGGCGGGGCCACTCTCGTGCTGTTAACTGCCAGAGATGTCAAACGGAACTTGGGTTATATCAAATAACCTACTATCAACCGTCAAGCCCCATGTCCAACCATTCACCTACGAAGAAGGAGTGCACCGAAAAGGCAATTAAAGTTCTCAAGAATGGAAAAGCTCCTGGCAATGACAACTTCCATACAGAATTCTTGAAGGAATATGGCAACGAAAGCTGTGCGTGCTCCAAACTCTCCTTTCTACTTGAATGGGCAGCGTCAACTATTCCTCAGATGGAAGACTGTCAAAGGTCCTTGCAACCTGAAGCCCATTAGAGAACCAGCAAATGACCCCCAAGGAGTTTTACAGACCCATCTCCTACTATCTAAAGTCTATAAGCTGGCTTGAGCGCTGCTATCGCAGGATCAAATGATACGGTTCGAGGCAAAATTTACCCCGCACCCAAGCTGGATTTCGAAGAGGTAAAACAACAACTGACGTCGCAAGACTAGTTAATGACAGCGAGACAGCCTTCCAGCAAGAAGCAGCAGAAGTTTGGAGCAGTCTTATAGGACCTAAATGCTGCGTACGATACAGTCTGCCACCGAGGTCTCTACTCAAGATACTCAAAAATCTTCACTGATGTTCAAGCTTGCAAGGTCATTATGCTTCTCATTCCAAGGACAGATCGTTTCGTCATGGAGACATCAAATGGCGCCAACGCAAGAGTTTAGAATAAAATGCGCAAACTTTGGTATGGTGTCCCACAAGGTTCTGTCTTGGCACCCGTCTCTTCAACATCTACGTCTCAGATATGCCAAACGCAGTACTCCTACGCAAACGACACGGCACTTGGAAGAGATGTGATTGCTTTGAGTCCTTATAAACAGTGTTGCAGAAAGACCTAATCACTGTAAGCCAATTCTTCCACCGATGGCACTTGAAAACTCAAGCAAAACCAAAAGACCTCAGCTTCTGTTGTCCACCTTGCAAATCGTGCGCAAAGAAAGAGAACTAAACATCACTCTAGATATGAGAAAAAAAAACTGCACATGACCCACACCGAATCCTTGGCGTTACAATGGACCGCAGCCTTACTATCAATCAACACACCAAGGCAGCCGCTGCCAAGACGCAGTCTAGTGTCAACCTCCTCAGAAGGCTTGCAGAACTGGATGGGGTGCATCCCTTGACACCTTACATCATCAACTTTGCCTTTGCATACTCCACCGCTGAATACTCTGCACCAGTATGGAGTCACAGCTTACATTCACACAGGATTGGTGTCGTTCTGAATGATGCTGCATGATAGACGTGTTGGTGTTGCCCTTTTGCGACCCCCCCACGGCAGTGGAATAACTCCAGTTCTGTATGGCGTGGCTCCTGCGGGCATGGGAGGAACCTTCGACGACGGGCTCGCCAAGAAGTGTGATGGGCCTGGTGGCCTAATCCCACCACCACACCATTTGAGGTCAGAGAATTCAGCGGACGAATCACTGTGTGCCCAGTCCAGGCGAGTGCGGTTCAGCCGGTTTTTTTGTCCATGTCGATCATCCTGGATAAGTGGGCGGGTGGCCTGTGTGGTGAGCGAATGGTTCGTCCTCTCTGTGAACCTGGGGTTTTAGGGCGGTTTGTGGGCAAGCCCATCTGGCGGGCCCGGAGGCTGTGACCTTGGTGGGAAGGGGGGGGTAACCTCGGCGGGATCGGAGCTGGCGTTGGTCGTGCGGAGGGTTCCTTCACGGGGTTCGAAGTGGAACCTTCGCCAGGTCTGCGATTGTGGAGGGGCCACGGGGCAGTGCCCGAATTAGTGGATGGCTGTGGGGGTCTGCCGGAGTCCCGGGGGGGGGGGGTGGGGGGGGGGGGGTTCGGGCCTGATCGGCATGGATTGTGGACTGTGGCGGGTGGGGACGGATCTTCCACGGTGATTTTTGGGAACTTGCACGAACGAACGAAGGGCATCATGTGAGACTCTATGCGAGCTATATTGGACCGCAACTTTAGTATAAAAGATTATATATTTATATTTTTGGTTGCTAATTTGCAGACCAGAAAGATACATTTTCCATTCCCAATCAGACCGTGATTGCATAACCTGTAATGTGATTAAGGACATTAGTATTCCTCGATCTTTTCCAAGTGAGACTGTCACCCTGCGATATAAGCATGAGTAATTCTTAGATATCGCCCCTTTCACATGGATCCCCGTAATTGGTTATATTTTTTTAATAGGATAACCCTCTACTCAAAATGCAACACCTCCCACGTATACACCCCTGTCGAGCAAAATAATACCCTGTATTCCTCAGTTGACATCTCAGCCACTGCACATCACGGCAAATAAAGCAACTGCACGCTACAAACACACACCTTTCAATTTCATTATAATTTGAGCGGGATCCAGACCTATTCGGTAAATCTTCTATTATATCTTATTTAGACTACACGTTCCCATAAACGGAAACGCCACAGCTTCATTCCCCAAAGCTAAGGGCGGACCCACGTGCCCCAGAAAATTCGCATTATGAATTATTCAGAAACCATTATTATAGTTAGAGTTTCCGCCATAGACTCATTAACATTCGTGTGTGAATAAACACTAGGAACAGGAACTCTATTTGTGGTTCATTGAGCTTGCCTACTGATCTCATAGGGAGTACAGTGCACTATTAATCATTGATACTTATAAAGACACATAATATTTGGATTGAAAAACATAAGGTAAAGCCTGAGGTTAATTTACAATATTCGAAATTTTCAGTCCAGAATATTATGCTTTTTTCTTCACTATGTATTCCCAATACTCCATATACAAACTCTGGCTATAGACTCTTTCGCGTTTACATGCAAACTTGGTGATTAACTTGGCAATTCGCATAGAACGAACTTGTTTCATTAAATACTTAGATATATCAAGCACACGGAGTATATACAATGTTGTGAGTGTTATGAGAAAATCTGTGTACACGATTCATGTGTTAATGCACTTTATCATTTATATCACTTGAAAGTGGCTTAGTTCATCAATCAGGACCTACATTTAAGGATGTAATACATATCGTCAGGAAACATTATCATTTCTCTGGTTTCGCCGCCATTTATGATGCGTTTAGATTCCCGGCTGTTAATCTCGTGAATTGCTAACAAATTAGACTGATCAGTGGTTATAAAGCTTTTTAGATAAACTTGATAAATGGATAATCTGAGCTCTAAACATTGTCCTTGGCGAATAAAAGCATTGCATCCAAAAGAATGCAGTGTCTAATTTGTTAAAGAGAAGTGTTTCTTGCTGAAGGAAAGTAAATGACGACTCTAGAATTAGCATGGTAGTATTTGTGAAGTAATGTCATGTAATGTCAGAAAATCAGAAGCAAATATAGCTGGATAGCATAGGAACCCATAAAGTATCTTCCTTTTTTTTTTAAATATATATGTAAGTCTTAAAATTGAAGACATTGAAAAACATGAAAGATGCCGCGGTAAAATTGTGGCCTGCTAATGGATGCATCGCGTTATGCATATTGCTGGTATGTAAGGTATTTTCTTAATCTTGAGGGCGGTGTTTCGAGATTGTTCTGATTGTCGCGGGATTTTAATGTGGAACTAGCTAAATTTATTCCATATATGACAATAGAGCAATCGACAATTAATTCTCAATGATGGCTTACAATAATTTAATTCGTCTTGTTTAAATGACATATTGACAAACAGTCTTTGATTAAATCATTCAGCAGATCTTAAAAAGAAAAGGTCAACAGGTTTTGAGGTCACTGTCTTTGGAATGTGAACTACTCATATATTAAGGGGAATATTTTGAGATGCCTATCAATAATGAGAGAATGTAAGTATTTCAAATACTGGAACTGAAACTTAGAGCGAACAACTCTGCTAACATAACTAGTATACAGACTGTCCCAAAAAAACTATACAATCAAAGATTAATTTTTTGGACACAAATTTAAGTTCATCTCAACTGGAGTTATACTGATTCTTTTTAAGGAGTGTTCCAGCTTTCATGAGATTTTAAGTTGGTGTAATTTGGGGGTCTGGTTCAGGAGTTATGGCTAATTATCTGAGACAGTCGAAAAACCTGTTGGGCCAGTTTCGGCTATCCTGATATCAACAAAGTTGCCATTGAAAATCACCTTCAAGACATTCTTTATTAAAAATTAAAATTAAAAGTAGGTATAAAGTGCTGCTTCTTGTGATATAACATAATTTATAACTTTAAAATGTCACAATTGCTAATAAATACATGTAGCATAGGCAAATTCAATTCCAAACAGTCTTGTTGCCTCAGCTTTACTCCAGGTTTCAGCAGAAGGTAGAACCATAAACACACCCTTGTTGAAAGGAAACTGAGACCTTTGAACACAACCATCCTTTCCTTTATTGCTCTGTGTTTAACACGGCTTTCTTCATCATATTCCTCCATGGAGGCAGTGGGGAATAGGGGAAGGGTAAATTTTCCCTCCACATTAGAACGTTGTCCACACATTTGTCCCTCAACAGACTTGTAGACTGTTACATTAGTTTCAGCAGTCCAATTCCCCAAATTTCCTTGAATTTCATAATTATTGTCCCCCTGAAAGTGAGTCCCTCATTTCACCCAAAACATAATAATTTCTGGTGCTTTCACTGAAAAATAATATATTGATTAGTTCACTGCATGACAATACATTCACTCTGATCCGTACAATATTTTTTTGTTTGAAAGGGTTTAATCCCACAATGATGCTACACGCTTTATACCTTTGGTTTCTTGAACCTTCAGGTGAAACTGGCCCAAGTGTTATTTTATCCTTTGTGTTCAACTGACAATATCTCCGCTTAGGGTCCATCAAATTGGATGGAATAAAAGCGAGGATTTAGCTTTATTTGTTAGGATCTTGTCTAACAAATAAAGTCAAAATATCTGGCAAAAAAATACAATTTATATTTTTTATAATTTTTAGTTTGATTGTATAGTTTTTATTTGGACAGTCTGTAGTAGGACAGAGGCGGGGAAGAGTTTGGCGAGCATGATCCTAAGTCTAACCCTAAGTCGCCACCCTCTTATCTAAGAAAACGATTGGATTAGTAAATTTATAGGCCTGCGGCGCAACCCTCTTATCTAAGAACTCGTTTTGTTTTACCCCATAATTTTAGTCCTCCTTTTAGGAGCTAAATGTACTTATATTTCGGTTTATTTTTTATATGGTCTCAAAATTTCAATTTAACAGTTCAGTTCAAATCTCATAAATATTCATAATATCTCATTAATATTCATACTTTATTATTTATGTATTAAAAAAACATTAAATCACTAAATTTATAGGTCTGCGGCACAAAACACTTATCTAAGCTACTTTATAGGCCTGCGGCGCAACCTTCTGAAACCTAAGAAAACGATTAGATTAGTAAATTTATAGGCCTGCCACAAACGAACTTCTTTACAACATCATTAGATCATATTGAAAAGTGCGCCACTGCTTAATATAATTAACCTTGGTTTGGTCACTTGTAGAGCGCTATATCAAAGCACAGAAAGCTTGGCCCTGCTCCAAATTCTCAAATTGCATTTCTTTCTCATTTTGCTCATAATAATTTCGTAGAAACTTAGTATAATTTGTGTTGCAATAGATCAAAGTACATATTAGCGAAAATGCCCGTGTTTTAGTTCCGACATCGTCTTTAATGCTCTTGACGGTGCTAATATGCACAAGGCAAAACCACACTTCTCCAAAACATTTCCCATCCATGACATCGTTCCATTATACCGTTTTGCTCGTTCCGATATTCAGTATTTTTCATTAGCTTCACATGGGCTATCGGAACCTCGTGTCACAGCGCATTGCTCTTTCCGGGTTTCCCCTGATTGTATATGCAAGACCCCGTGCATTAATTGGTTGGAATAGATCACACGACATTCATTATGCATTGTGTGACGTCGTACTACTACTACTAATTGACGCGACACGTGTCTTAGAAGGGGACACGGGGCGTTGTGACCAAAGTTCCGATAGTCACAGATGCGGGGGAAGATGTTTTTTCCTCACGGCCTGAGCTGGCAGGCTCCAATTCCGATAATTATTACGCTGTCACTAGGAAATCATCAGAATCATTTCGCTTCAACTAGGGCGCAACCGTAGCGCAGCTCCTATCAGCACTTAGATTGTAACATTCCCCATAACAGCTCCCCAATTGTCGCCTGGGTCGACGAGGCAATCGAGACTAAGTATCTTGCCCAAGGACACAAACAGCACCGGGATGGATAAGGGACAGCTATGGGTTAACACCCTACTCCTTTCGAACCTAGCTGTGACAAGCACGTATGGATGTGACTTTCCCAAACGTTGGGACCGACGGATTAACGTCCCCTCCGAAGGACGAGGCTCTCACATGGTTTATTTGCCCTTGTCCAAACAACCATGGGTAGAGTGAAGTGATGAGAATAATAGGGGTGAGAGCAGCCACAACCTCTATTGTACACTCTACACTCGCACATTGCTGGCAGTACTGTATATGGCCATCCAGTAGCAATATGATACCATTTCCTATCAACTGACTACATCAAACCATGGTAACATATTGGCCAGACTGACGTCGTAAATAGCAGGTCGTGCCTCGCTTTATTGGTGGTTTGAGGATTTGAGGTGTGTATCGCAATGGAGTAGCGGTGCCCGGCGGCAAACCTAGACTCCTTTATAGATATTGTTGAGTGTCCCGTAAAAGTTTGTTCGTGCCTGCGGCGCAAAACAGTAATCTAAGCTACTTTGTTAACCTTGTTAACTTTTACCCCGTAATTTCCCTCATTCTTCAAGCCCTGCCCTCTTTAAGGGCTATCGGCCTGCAGCGCAACCTTCTTATATAGACAAAAAAAAATAGATTAGTAAATTTAAAGGCCCGCGGCGCAATCCTCTAATCTAAGATAATGATTAGATCACTAAATTTATAGGCCTGCGGCGCAAAACAGTTATCTAAGAAAATTTATCTAAGTTATCTAATAAAAAAGTATAAATTTAACTATCCCTCCCCAACCTCCCATACCTCCAGTACCATTGACTTATATTTAGCTTTATTTTTTGCACGGTGTCAACATTCAATTTTAAAAGGTTACCATAGATTCAAAATAATGAATTTTCATGTATTTAGCTCATTAATAGCCATAAATCTCATAAATATTCATAATATATCAACAACTCCTCAAATGCATATGCTTTAAAACACATACAATTCGAGGAGCTCCTCAAATTGCAGGATTTCACCAAAAACTCCTCGAATTGCGGTAATTGTAAACACACACACACACACACACACACACACACACCATCAAACTATACACCCCGTCACACTATGGTATGAGTGCAAATATCAAGAAAGAATATTATTTTTTAATGATTCAGCCTACCCACCTACTAGCGATGCCGTTGTCAGGAATAACCGAGTCCTATAGAGGAGAGTCCTAGGACTCATCTGATTGTACATGTTTTTACTACTATACTACGCTCATTATTCGTTCTCAGTTTCGTCTTCAAAGTCACATTTTCTTCCGTGTATCTCAAAAGAATCTAGGCCACTCTTGTCATTAAGGACTTTTAGTTATTTTACGCCGACTTTTGGATACGACTTTGCAGTTGCTCTGTGTGTGTTTCATTGTGGGTCTTACAACTACTACTAAATAATTCAAATCACGATAACGTACAAATAATGTTTCGAATGGGCTCATTTTAAGGAGGCAATTTAAAATCCCACTTCAATCCATATCAGGAAGATTTAGATTAATGAAAATTGGATAGTATACATTGCTAGCGGTTATGCACTCGATGTAAATTAATTCGCACTACAACAGAAACCCCTAGTCACACAACGCACATTAATGCATTCTTAACCAAAAATATAGACATTTGAAATAGAGAAAAAATAGATATCACGCTTTTAACCATGACTGAACGGAAATCTATCGATTTTCACACTGCTGATACCCCGGGATTTGGGGCTGTTGAAGCAGGATCCCATGCCATGAAATAAACTTTGACTTGTTAAAATGAATTTCAATCTAAAAATCATTAAGCAATTTAAGTGAAAAGGATTATGCTTCCTTGCCTTAAAGATAGAATGTTGTAACTTACTTTTTCGCTTGCAAAGGCACTTGTATTCTGATCATCTTACTCGTATCATCTGTTTCATGAACCACTTGCACAACATTATTTAGATACACGTAAACAACTCCTAAAGTTGAGAGAATGTTAATGTATTCTCTCCAATTGTTTGTGGTGCTGTTCCGCAACCACAAGTAGTGTCCTGATCTGCTTCCAATTCCAGGTAGCCCCACTTCTGCCGGGAAACCTTAGACCGGCCGATTCCGGTTCTCAATCTGTTGAGACATATCCATTCAACTAATGAGGACTCAGCTCAAGGTGGAAGATGCTTCCAGGTTCAATACCAATAGATGTTATTTGGTTGATAGCCAGTTTTTTTTCACAAGGCGACTCTCTAAAAATCACCAGAGATAAGACTGCTCAAGAACCCTAACTGACCGACGTGTATATTTTATTATGGACAATCTTATAAGGCACGTAATGGCATGAAAACAATTTTGACATAATAAAAAGGACCCTTGCTGAAATTACTTCCATGAGTTTGAAAACAATTAGATGTTTACATTCTGTAAAAACAGGAAGAGTTCCAGGGGGAGGTGGCAGTTTGTGGCGATTTCTGGAACCGAAAAGCAAGGTGATCATATCCCTGACATAATTTACAGTATATCTAGCATGTGTTGCGACACTATTCAAAAGCATTCAGACCGGGATTCAGGCATTGTACTTTAGGCTTGTAGTAAAATATTGATCTGGCAAGTGAAAGATGGTTTAGCCGGGATTAGCACATATACAATAGCAATGGTCTGTGAGTGATGACAACATGCTTTTCAAGTTTGGTAAATGCTGGCAGTAATGTCAGCATCCTTGTTCCAGAAATTGCCACAAACTGCCACCTCCCCCCGGAACTCTTCCTGTTTTTACTATTTTTACAGAATGTAAACATCCAAATTGTTTTCAAACTCGTGGAAGTGATTTCAGTAAGGGTCCTTTTCATTATGTCGGTTTTTTTCATGCCATTATGTCCCTTTAACAGTCAAGATTTGTTTTAGGTTTTGTATTACCTAGTTATGTTTGAACCGTGCTATAGTACAAACTTTTGTTTATTCAGATCGTTGCACTTGAAATACAATCTACTAATTCTTAGTTTTTTTGGGTGATTTTCACCATTTATGAGATGCTTATGAGCTTATTTACCAATCCGTTATTATAACATACCTTTTTGTACCTGGGTGGTTAAAACTGGAATGCATTAAATAAAACTTGCTTGCCGGCAAATGAAAAAGACGCATTTGTAGAGTTCTGTCAATAAATGTTATATTATTAAACTTTTACTTCTCGGTGGGTAGAATAATAAATAATTACTTTCACGCGGGGATAAACAAACGCCGAATAATGTTTGCCTATAAGGTGATGAACAAGGTATATATAGTACACATGAATCATGTTAAAATCTGTAGCTTTTCATTATGTACTCGTATAATGAATATTTCAAAAAGAAAATTTGACTGATAATTGGACAGAAAGTTTTCTTTTTTGACAATTATTCTAAATTTTTCTCACCGGAGTGCTTTGGCCAGGTCTCTCGGCGTCATCGGATATGTGTCAGCCCTGACCAAATAGCACCAATGAGATAACATCAAAGGTGTATATGTCGTAATCGAGGTTGTCCGATCCTGGGTGGCAACGCATTTTTCCAGACTGGGTCCAAGACGTCAAGGTAATTTACCGTATACAATTTGCCACTACTTATATATTTGCCACTTCTTGAAAAAAAATACCCCAACAGTCATCTAATCGACCTTTACCATGCTATAATTTGAGGAGAATCACTGCACCTGTGAATCTAAATAATGATAATGACACACCTGTTATGACAGCAAGAACAACAACACGGGTTCGAAAACCCCCGGGGGGGGGGGGAAAAAAAAAAAAAAAAAAAAAAAAAAAAAAAAAAAAAAAAAAAAAAAAAAAAAAAAAAAAAAAAAAAAATAGCTATACCATTTTTGCCAAAAAAGGGACCCATAACTCTACCAGAGATGCAAATTTTGGGCCAAATTTAACACAAATTTGCCATTTTTTCCCTCAAAATTTCGACATTTTTAGCAAATTTGGTCAATTTTGGCTTCAGATTGAGGAATTTGGACTAATTTTCCAATGATTTTTTAAAAATTTTGAAAATGTTGAAAAAACGACCCATTGCTATACCAAAATTGGCATGAAAAAAGGAGTCATTGAAATACCAGAAGGCTGAAAATGAGACCGATGTCTGTGGCACGTCCCTGTATGGTCATTTGTGTTGAGAACCCCCCCCCCCCCCCGGGTTCGAAAATAGAACAGCGATATTCTTTTTAGCCCTCTCTGTCCACTATTGCATCTGACCACGGTGTATTGAATAAGCTGCAACCCCGCTTACTGGGATTTTTTTGCGTCTGCTTGGGAAGAAAGAATTAAAAATCACCTTGCTCCTATTGACTTTTTCTCCGTTTGCATAATTCTAGCCAACCCTTTTCAATTTCATGATTTAGGCATTGAACGAGTTGTAATTGGAGCTGTGGGAGGCACAGGAAATAGAAATGCTGTGAGTGATTGTCAATTTGTCGCAGTCAGAACATACACGGCCTTAGTCGCCTCTTCAATAGTGGTTATCACGTGGATTCATTTATTGACGGTACCTTGAGGATAACTTCATCACTTTTATGGAAGTTGAGTAGAGGAAATAGATCTGTTTATCACAATATGCTTCAATTTCAATAAAGTATCATTAATACCTCCGTTGATACCAAACGGGAATTTGTTTTTGTTCTTAAACAAGTTATGTTTTCGCAAATACACCTGGCACAAAAAGTATCTCGGCATGTTTTTCGATCAGTATTGTGCCAAAGTCAGACCAATTTCAAAGTTTTCGAAATATACATTTTATTGTCTAGGTCTTGCTCTTTCATTTAATACCAGGCTTGTAAAAAAATGTGCAGAAATGGCTGAGATAGAACGCCGGAAAGACGCAAACCCCCCAAACCAAAAGTTGCAGTTTTTTGGATTTTTCAATGGACATTGTAGTGGGGGACTGTAGTGCACAGATCTTATGTGAGTGTGCAAATCTGGATAAAATTGTGAATTTTGGTACACAAGCACTTTATACATTGATAATAAAAAAAAAATTGATGGAAGCACTTGCTACACCCCTTTCATGGCCCCCAGCTTGGATTTCAAGGTTACACAGGGGCAAAATGTTTAAAATTTTCCGAATCTGTTGAAAAGCACACCATTATGTCTGTCTGGTTACAAGGATTCCAAAAAGGTATAATTTATACTACCTGTGACTTATAGTTTAGGAATTATGGGGTAAAAACTGTCAAAGTGGTAAAAAAGTCAATTTTGGTTTGTACAGGGGACAAAAATTAAAAGTTGCTCCAATTTGTCTAAAATGTGGTTCAAATTGTTGGTTTAGCTCATAGAATGAAATATAGGAATAGGTTTGACTATCTTACGTGTCTGTTTATTAACCAAAATGGCGAATAAAGTCAACAGGTATTGGCAGCTATTGGATTCTCTCGACCTGTGACCTATTTTTGTTGGATAACGTGAAAACTAAGCATAACAGATAAGGCAAACTATTCCTTATTTCAACCCTTTAGCTAGGGAAACAATTTGCACCACATATTAACTGAATCAAAGCAACTTTTAACTTTTGACCCATGTACACACCAAAATTGACTTTTTCACCATTTTTACAGTTTTTACCCCGTAACTCCGGAAATATAAGCCATAGATAGTGCAAACTATACCTTTTTGGAATCCTTGTAACCAGACAAATACCATGGTGTGCTTTTTAACACATTCGGAACATTTTAAATTTTTGACTCCTGTATAACCTTGAAACCCAAGCTGGGGGCCATTAAGGGGGGTTGGCAAGTGCTTCCATCAATTTTATGGATTATCAATGCCTAAAGTACTTGTGTGCAAAAATTCACAATTTTATCCGGAAGCGCACACTCTTTCACTACAGTCCCCTGCTATTACAGTGTAATGGGACACGAACACGTGTACCACAATGAATATTGCAAGTAGGCTTTCTCGCTCATTCAGTCAGAAAACCTCTTAGTGTAAAATCAATACACACATATTATTGCGTTGTACCATACAGTGACCATTGAAAAATCCAAAAACTCTAACTTTTGGTTTGGGGGGTTTGCGTCTTTCGGGCGCTCTATATCAGCCATTTTTTGCACGCTTTTTTACAAGCGATGTATTAAATGAAAGAGCAAGACCTAGGCAATAAAATGTATATTTCGAAAACTTTCATAATGGTCTGACTTTGGCACAATACTGATCGAAAAACATTCCGAGATACTTTTTGTGCCAGGTGTAGATGCCTGGCAAGGCCGTGTATAGTGGTAACAAGCCAGTCAATTAGGAATTCTTTTGTTACGGACCGATCAATGTTTACTATAGGGCATAGGGAACTTTAAGAGGAGCCCGAGTTTCTTTAAAAGGGGGACTGGGGGAATATGCGTTTTTGTATACAACATGAAGGCGGTTCAGAAAAAAAAGTGATAAAAACTGAATATAATATACATTATTTGTTGGTCTCCTATTCCTTTTAATGTATTACACAGCATTCATGACAATTCTTTTGCTTTATTAGTAAGAAAACACGACATTGATTTTGCGGTAACTTTTAAGTGCAACTTAATTTCTTTTGTTGTTTTCAGATTTAGGTATCTTTCGGAAATCACCTTAGAACTACACATATGATGTGCATCTTAAAGGAGGATGGCCCGATTTAAGGATATGAAGTTTTCATCTTGGTAGATTGGCCTTCACTCCAAAACCCCTCTGTAAAGTTTCGCGCCGATATTTCAAACCGTTTTGATACGAGAGCTAAAAACGTAATTTTGTAAGCCCCATAGAGTACTGTGTAAAATTAATATTGGTCGACCAAATGGGGCACATTTTCGCTCTATATAAGCGATCGGGCCATGGACCTTTAATAACAGTGTCTGTCGATTTTATTAAAATACATATATGATGTGCATCTTAATAAAATCCACAGAGACTATTTTTGTAAATAAATTTCTGTTTGCAATTCATTGACAATTAAAAAAGATTACAATATTTAACGGTCTGGCATAATTACATTACACCTTTCCGCGTTAAATTTCCCTTTCACGAACACTACATGTGCTTTATTCCGTGCTTTATTTCGTTAAAGGTGGCAACGAGAGTATTTTCACATATCAGTGTCCCGAACAAGTTCACAAGTACTGAATTTTGCCCTGATTAAAGTTTTCCATCAAAATATCCTCACTGAAATGGAATTAAACTGAGAAAAGTTTCTTTGTGTACCACTACTGTGACATTTATAATTTCGTAAGGAGCAAATACGAAATTCAGCCTAGGTTTTATATTGAAATATAAGCAAATCAAAATCAACCACTTTTCTCTCTTTCAAGACATTTCTGTGGCCAAATACAACGTACGAAATCTATTGAGTGTCCAATCTATATGAAATTACTATTATGACACAATATTTGGGTGCCTCAAAATCTCTCGTTGCACCTTTAATAACCCACATGATCTAGAGTAAGTGCGAAGGGTATATTGTAATTATGTCAACGGTTTAAAAAAACATTTTATAGAAGCTCGGAGAAACTGGCGAACACAGAACTAAATAAAGACGAAAAATACACGGTCTCGAACCCGGACCTCTCGCTTTCTAGGGGTGAGAAATACCACTGGGCCACAGAGGAATGTGTTAATGTGGATACCAGTGAACGAGCGCTAATGTATTTCAGTCTTTATTTCAGAGTTTCAAGCGGCCGTAATTATATATTTTTTTTTATATTTTTATTTTTTATTTTTTCCCATTCTAAAATATATATATAAAAAAGTTTAAAAAAATAACAGTTTTAATGAAAATCCTAACTGTGAAAATATTAAAAACAACGATCTTACTCAGGTTTGTATAAATTTACATTACAATCACTTATGGGGAATCGTTAACATGGTTAAAGGGACATAATGGCATGAAAAAAATGACATAATGAAAATGACCCTTACTGAAATCATTTTCACGAGTTTGAAAACAATTTGGATGTTTACATTCTGTAAAAACAGTAAAAAAAGGAAGAGTTCCGGGGGGGGGAGGGAGGTGGCAGTTTGTGGCAATTTCTGGAACAAGGATGCTGACATTACTGCCAGCATTTACCAAACTTGAAAAGCATGTTGTCATCAGCTCACAGACCATTGCTATTGTATATGTGCTTATCCCGGCTAATCCATCTTTTACTTGCCAGACCAATATCTTACTACAAAGCTAAAGTACAAAACTGCCTAATCCGTTCTGAAATGCTTTTGTGAATTGGGGTGTTGAAAAAACATGCTAGATACAATATAAATTCTGTCAGGGATGTGAACATCTTGCTTTTCTGTTCTAGAAATTGCCACAAACTGCCACCCCCTGGAACTCTTCCTGTTTTTACTGTTTTTACAGAATGTGAACATCCAAATTGTTTTCAAACCCGTGGAAGTGATTTCAGTAAAGTTCCTTTTCATTATGTCATTTTTTTCATGCCATTATGTCCCTTTAAGGGCAGTAAGAATTACCATCTTGTTTGTATTGACGTTTCGATCGACGTACATGGTTTTGCCATCTCAAGTTCATTTATATGAGCATTAAATGGATCGAACTTGGAGCAGATAAAATCTCGGAAAATCAAGGCGAGTAGAAATGCCGTGAGGATTGGAAGTTGTTGTCAGAATACCCTCCCGCCTTAAGCACGATGATTCTGGCACCAGATTACAGATTACACATTACACATTCTGATCTTGGCAACAGATTAGAGATTACACATTCGTTATAGTGGTAATCGAATATCTACGCCGATCGGAGCCTACTGATTCCGAAAATCTGCTTTCTGGAATTTTAGTTGTTTTTTTTTTTTGGGGGGGGGGGGAATTTCCAACTTCGAAATTACACATACGCTATTTCATGAGATAATGAAATGGGAATGGAATATATCGGGTGACTGGAGCCTACTAAAATTTTCTTTCTAAAATACCGATATTTTTTTTTTTTTTAATTTCGAACTTCGAAATTACGCATTAGTTATTTTCAAACGAATGTGTTTTGTTTTAAGGGGGGGAAGAAACCTCCATCTGTAAAGTTTCGCGCCGATATTTTAATCCGTTTTTGATGCGAGAGCTAAAAACGTGATTTTGTAATCCCTTTAGGGTACTGTGAAAATTAATATTGGTCGACCAAAATTGGGCACATTTTCGTTCATAACATCCAAACCAAACATCCTTTAGCCCTAAGATTTCATAAGGTAAATGATAAAAAAAATTGGTCATATACATTATACATTTCTGATTAGGATGAGGTTTTGATATATTATGAATATTTAGAGATGCAGTGTCTAACAATTGAACAAGAACATTTGAGAAAGATATATAACCATATTCTTAATCGCCCCTCGAATCGATTATTGCACGTGTTTCACGGTTTTGATATCATTAGAAACTCGATCTGATGTATATTAAACAAGGTTTTTAAAGGAAAAGGGGCATAAAAATTTGGGCATAAAAATACATTTGGGATGTAAACCAAAAAGTATCCCGGCACTTTGGGGATATTCAAGACGGCCGAAATCGCTGCCAAAATGCTAATATCTAAGTCAAAGACATTATATTGCCCAAAATAATAATAGGAGTGGCAAAAACCACGGAATATCATTCTAGGGCCATTCGAAACTCTTACCAAACATGCTATATTGCTAGCATGCTGTAGATCCAAGATGGCGTCACAAATGCATGGCCGCCAAATTGGTGCAATTTTAGCAAAGGACATATTTTAGTGATAAAAAATAATGAAAATAAAACGGAAACAATACTTTCTAGGGGTCATTGAATTCTAATCTCATTCATCTTTATATTGTTACCATACTTCAGATCCATTGCTACTATGCATCGTATCGAAGATGGCTGCAAAAGTGGCCGCCAGAAATGTTTAAATTCACAGAAAAGATGGAATTAACCTAATATTATTAATTTATATGTGTGTGTTTTATATTTAGATTTGAAATTGAAAAACCTGGAACTCTTACTAAATATAAACGGTAACGTGGTGAACTTCTATATAAGCAGAATTAATTACAAATCATATCAATTTCTATGCTATGCCTGTTCCAGGCGCAGGTAGTATTTGTAAAAGTGTTTCGCTGTAAAAATTACCTCCTCTGTCTCAATAAACTTATGAAACCGATATAATATTATTTTATTTAAATGTATAATTAAGTTTGCTTTTCAGAATTTAAAATTGGGTAACATTTTCATTGTTGAAACGGATTTTGCAGGAGTTCATAATGTTAAAGACAATCTTTATGATTTGTTCTTCAGTAGGGTCCAAATAAGATGACATTACAGGTACTGTGTTATACATGCTAGTATTTATCGATCGCAGAATAATGTTTCTACTATTGATGCTTGACATTTTACTGTTTGCACACTTGAAATAAAGC
The DNA here is from genome assembly GCA_023653785.1 of Ophioderma brevispina. Classification (NCBI taxonomy): domain Eukaryota; kingdom Metazoa; phylum Echinodermata; class Ophiuroidea; order Amphilepidida; family Ophiodermatidae; genus Ophioderma; species Ophioderma brevispina. The sequence continues at coordinate 55,052 of JAMKCH010069673.1, forward strand.
AATTCGGGACACATTATTTGATTCCAATGACTGTCACCTAACTCAATTAAAGTGAAGCGATCAAATGTTAACATCGCTAGCTATCTGCTTTTGTATTTACTTGACATTGAAAAAAATGACTTATATAAACAAGAGGGGAGAATAATGTACTTTTTACTGTATCATTTGAAGTGAATCCTCCCCCATCTTGTTGAAAACGCAGAACTACGGAGCATGCAACCAGTTAAACTCAATGAAGTGCTATTACGAGAGTACTCCTCGATAGTTACTTATATAATATGGTTCCCCAGTAGCCTAGTTGGCAGACCCTATTTAATATGCAAGGTATTGTCATATACAGGATGACAACACTATGACAACAACTTGCTACCTTGTAATCAAGGATATTCTTCCCCACTGTATACGTCAAGAAATGTTAGAAAGAAGTTTTATGAATTCTACAAAAAACGATTGGTGGAAGTTAAAACAACATTTGTATTTCTGTCTGTCTCGCCAATGTTGATTAAGTTTCACACCAGGAGCATTTCAAAAAATAAGATATGGATTTATGCCACAACCTGAAATCTTTGCAAAGCTACACTGATATAATGTTAAGATTTTTCTTGGAGAATTTTATCTAATGTGAAAAATATTTTATCCCAGGAATTCGACACATAATTCAACAGAATTGGGCCGACATTTGTAAGTAAATATGCAACAAAGTTAATAAGCTTTCACAAAAGAGGTCTTGGAACTGTTATACATGTAGAAAGGTTTAAAAACAAATAAAGTGTGCAAACAATGTTGCAAAATATCGAAATAAAATCGCAGTTTCAAAGTCGTTACAAAAATCGGGTGAACGTCCAGTTCATTTACCGTACCGAGTATGACAACCCCCTTTGTGATAGATTTTTTTCATCTATTAAACAATTTAATATGGGCATGACGACATTTCATCTCCTCTTCATCAATTATTCCGGGGCAATTCTTTTGTGAGTACGAATATTTTTGCTATATATTAACTATAAAGCAGAGACCTAAACATTACGAAGCCTTCTCCTTGCACTAGATAGATAAGACCCATGTTGTGTTGAGTATTATCTCTTGGAAGCTCTGGCAACAATCGCTTTTGACTATTAAGTGATATTTTAGTTGCCCTTTCAGGGCATCATGTGAGACTCTCTGGAGCTATCTTGGACGCAAACTTTCGTATAAAATATTATTATATTTTATATTTTTGGTGCTAATTTGCAGACCAGAAAGACACATTTTCCATTCCCAATCATATGTTTCTTGTGTGTATGCTTTACTGTGATGATAGGACATCACTATTCCCCGATCTTTTCCAATTGATCCTGTCATGCTGCGAAATAAGCCTAGGTAATTCTTAAGATACGACTTCGCCTGATTCCGGTAAGTCGTGTATTTTTTAAGGATACGATGACCCTCTAATACACAATGCAAAGCCTACTGTATACACCATGTAGAGCAAAATACCCTATACACACTCAGTTGATATCTCAGCCACTGCACATCATGGCAAATAAGAAACATGCACGCTTCAAACACACACAAATACCTTTCAATCCAAATATAATTCAGCGGGATCAGACCTATTTGATAAATCTTCTGTTATGAATGAGATATCTTATTTAGACTACATGTTCCCATAAAATTCGAGTTAGAATAATTCAGAAACCATATACTATATATTGAGAGTGAATAGCACGAGAATAGAAACTCTTTTTTTTTTCTCTGAGCTTTGTCTTACTGATCTCTAGAGCAGCAGTCACAGTACATCGTTGTATATTTGGACTGCAATAAGATTCATTTACGATATTCGAAATTGTCATTACAAAATACTATATTTTTTTCTTCATTCTTCCTTAAGTACGCCCAGCCTACTAAATACTGGCTACACACTGTTTCGCGTTTACATATAAACTAATTTTCTGGGTGATTAACTAGGAAATCCAGGTAGAACGAACTTACTTCATTAAATACTTAGATATATCAAGCAGATGGATATATAAAATTTATTTTTAAAAGCCACTAACTCTGCCCAATTTTCTTGCGTTCTAACTGTGTTATGAGGTAATCTGCGTACACGACTCATGTGTTAATGCACTTTAACATTTTTATCACTTGAATGTGGCTTAGTTCATCAATCAAGCCATACATTTATGGATGTAAGACATACCGTCAGGAAATATATTACCATTTCTTTGGTGTTGCCGATATTTATGATTTGTATTTATGATCGGTCTAGCTTCCCGGCTGTTTATTTTTTAAAGACACTATCAGTGATTTATCAGAAAGAGTCAAAATATTTGAAATTTTCAGGAATAGCTTGAAAGTGAATGATAAGTCCGTAGAATTCCCATAAGTTACTTTTTCCAACTGAAGAATTGGCAGAAAGGAAGAAAACGGCAGTGTTTCAAGATACGATTCTCCATTCAATTGCGTATTGTAGTAAGTGTCCGTAAGGACAGTAACGACTAAGATGTCCGATTTTGCCCTTATTGGGTTGCTTCTGGTCTTATCATTTGCAGGGTATGTAAGGATACCTGTACTTGTTACATCCATGCAAAAATCCGATTTTTTTTTCGATTTTCTGATTGGTAAATCACTGATAGTGCCTTTAATCTCCAATATTCCTATCAAATTAGACTAATCAGTGGTAATAAAGCTTTTAAGATATATCTTGATAAATGGATAATCTTAGATCTACAGGCTGTTCCCATCAAATGTTACAGTCGTGTCAAAGGCAAAAGTACAAAAGACATAGGTCTTTCTTTTTTAAGTTTTAGGCCATTAGATTCATTGCAATCAGATATGTAGAACAAAAGATATGCTTCGTCAAAAATGATACTTGATACTAGAGTGTAAAATCAATTTGTATTGGTTCAATTTCTACCTTTAAGCATTGGAAACGAATGAAGCAAAATGCATACATTTGACTTCAGAGCACATTTTCTTTCTGTCTTAAAAGAAAAAAGAAAATAATTTGGCTGTGTTATGCTATTGATGGAAGACTTTGAGAATTCTGTCATCGTGTTTCATCAAGAGCTCATCGTTGGATCTGCCACAACGGCTCTTCTAACAAGAGAGGTGTTAATTTGAGTTCTTGCCATTTTGTTCTCTTTGCCTTTGACAAGAGTGTTAACATTTTTGGGACAGTCTGCAAACATTGTCCTTGGCGAATAGAAGCATAGCATTCAAAAGAATTCAGTATTATATTTTGTTCTAGAGAAGTGTTTCATGCTGAAGTAAAGCAACTGAAGACTCCAGAATTGGCTTGATAGCATTTGTTAACTAATGCAGGTAATGTCAGAAAATCAGTAGTAAACGTAGCTAATATAGGAACACTAGAAAGTGTCTCTCCGTTTTTGATTTATGTAGGCAAGTTTTGAAATTGAAGACATTCAGAAACATAAAAGATACCGCGGTAAAATCGTCGCCTGCTAATGGAAGGACCGAGTTATGCAAATTGCTGGCATGTAAGGTATTTTCTTAATCTTCAGGGCGGTGTTTCGAGATTGTTCTGATTGTCGCGGGATTTGAATGTGAGACTAGCGAAATTCTTTACATGTGTGACGATACAATAACCGACAATTACTTATTAATGATGGTTAACATTAATTGAATTGGTCTTGTTTAAATGGCATATTGGCAAACAGGCCTTAATTTAACCATTCAGCAGATCTTAAAAAGGATAAGGTCAACATGCTTTGAGGTTGTTGGCTTTGGAATGTGTCCTCATATCTAAGGGCAATCTTTTAAGATGCCTATCAATAAAGTAGGAATGTAAATATTTCAAATACTGGAACTGGAACTCTGCTAACATAACTAGTATAATAGGACAGACGCAGGGAAAACTTTGACGAGCAAGATCTTATGTATTCAATCTACAACCAGATTCCCATTTTAGCCTGCCGTAAACGCTTCCATTCTAAACACATCCTCAAGACGGTGCAGGACAAATTAATAATTTGTCCAATGATGCCAGTATGCATCCAAATCATACCCCAAAATCTGGATCTTTGCTAAACAGCTTCAGACGGCACCCGGGGCCCAAATAAGAATACTATGCTAAAGAGACACTGGCACATTAAAAATAGTGCGCCCTCAAGATTTTTCAAAATTGATATTTTTGCATGGTTGTAAAGCTTGTATATACATTAGCCCTCACCTGAAATGATTAAGTTGATACCCAAGGCATGCACCCTCTTTAACGGTTTGACCGTTCTGTGACCTTTGTGGTTTTAATATCAATGATTACAAGTCTATTATATTCATGTAATGGCCTAGACTACCATTTGCGAGCAATTGAAGAAATTTCATTTGAAAAATGAAAATTGAAAATGTTCCAGTGCCGCTTTAAACCTTCATCTGAAAACAGATTACAATATAGGGCCTGTACGCCAAAACATACCCAGGTGTAATATGTTTTCCCAAACCAAGTTTGGTGACTATATGCGGTTTTATCAATCAGAGCAAAATAAAACAATCAAAACATCAGATTCTGAATCGCTGTCGGCCATTTTGAAATGGGCAGGACACACTAACGTGTAACGTTTAGGGTCGGAAAAAGGTGACAAATGGGAATATTAATCACCGATTGGGTCATGGCATGAAATGAAAATTTGATTGATGTATATGTCAACAACATGACCCTAGTCTCAATACGATTTTTCAATTTGAAATGCATGATCGATTGCATTTTTTCAGTCGGTGCTAATTACATTTACATGAGCGCTGTTGAATATTTTTTTTTTTGTGTGTGGCAATATAATTATGCACACTAGTATAATGATAGTAAGCTTTAATTTTGCTGGTATATGTTATGTTTAACACTTTTTACATATTTGTGCTTGAAAGAAATATTTTATATGCTAAAACACAAAAATAAAAGATTGCTTACATGAAAGATGAGGAAGACCACCTACGTGCAAATCCATCCAAGACACATATGTGTGGTTTCCATCTACGCAACCATGAAGCCAAATGTGAGCTTAAAGTAACCTGGTCTGGAATACCCCTGTAGCACTGTGAAAATCCTGTCTACCTAGGAGTTACCTTGGACCGCACTCTCTCTTATAAAACCCACATTAGAAAGACGAAGCATGTTCACGCACTAACATCTGCACTAAACTCACTGGCACAAGATGAGGTGCTCGCCGACATACCCTAAGATTGACGGCACTTGCCTGTGCTACTCATGTGCAGAGTATGCCTGCCCTGTATGGGAAAGATCAACCCATGCAAAGAAGCTTGATCCAAACTTAAATGCCTCATACCGGCTTATCACAGGATGTGAACTCAAACGGAGAACTTATACATCCTAGCAAAAATTGCTAAGTATCTAATGTGAAGTACCTTATGTCCGGACAGAGAGAGAGAGAGAGAGAGAGCGAGAGAGAGAGATTCTTGAGCAAAGCCCAACCCCTTGAAACAGTCTCAGTTTACGGAGAGTCGCCTTGTTGAAAGAAAGACTTGCTATCAACCAATTAACATCTATTGCACTGGCGTACCCGGTGGGGGACTTTGGGGGGCTAAAGCCCCCTCAAAGTTCTCAAGAAAAAAGGGGAAGGAAGAAAGAGGAAGGGAGAAAGAAAAAAGAGGAAAAGAGAAGGAGAAAAGATGAAGAAAAAGAAGAGGAACATGGTACATTTATTTGATTTTTTTCATGCAAATGCGGATCAAAAAGTGTCGGAAGAAGTACGCAAGGAAAGGCGTTTTCAGGTCTTTTAAACCCTAAAACCTCAGGAGCTTACGGGGGCTCTGCCCCCTGGACCCCGCCGGGGCGTTGCCTCTGGAGGGGGCACGTGCCCCGGGCGCCACCTTAGGGGGCGCTGAAATGACGTTGGGGAAAAATAAATTTGACACTGTCACAGGCAGTATAGGCCTATAGTTCATAACTGAGAGCCCTTCGAAGGTACTTAAACTTGTTAAAACTCGAGAGCTTCCGGGGGCTTCGCCCCCTGGATCCCACCAGGGGTTAAGTATAGATCAGTTGCTTCATAATAATGAGATAAAGAGAGCTCTCCGAAGGCACTTAAACATGCTAAAAGTCGAGAGCCTCCGGGGGCTCCGCCCCTGGACCCCGCCAAGCCAAGAGCAGTATAGTTCATCTGCTTCATGATAAAGAGATAACTAAGAGCTCTCCGAAGGCACTCAAACATGCTTAAACCCAACAGCTTCCGGGGGCTCCGCCCCTGGACCTCCGCCGGCGCCAGGGGCAGTATAGTTCATCTACTTCGAGATAATGAGATATCTGAGAACTCTCCGAAGGCACTTAAATATATTAAAACCCTAGAGCTTCCGGGGGCTTCGCCCCCTGCCCCCCCCCCCACCAGGGGCAAGTACAGGTCATTTGCTTCATGATAATGAGATAAAGGAGAGCTCGCCGAAGGCATTAAAACATGCTAAAACCCCACAGCTTCCGGGGGCTCCGCCCCTGAACTTCCTCCAGGGGCAGTATGGTTCATCTGCTTCGCTGAGATACCTGAGAGCTCTCCGAAGACACTCAAGCATGCTAAAACTCGAGAGCTTCCGGGGGCTCGGCCCCCTGGACCCCCATAAGGGGCTTTGACTCGGGACCACATTAGGGGCCCTAAGGCGAGCCCCTGGATCTCACATGTTTTTGCTCATGCTATGAGCTGGGGGCGCCACGTTAACATCTTGCCCCGGGCGCCACATCCACTAGCTACGCCACTGGCCGGGCCCCTGGACCCCACCCGTTAGTCGCTCCGCTCGCTTCGCTCTCATGGTTCGAACATTTTTAGTCCAGCCCCCCTCAATAACATTTCCTGGGCACGCCTATGTATCGGTATTGAAAATGGTAAGCATCTTCCACCTGGAGATGACTCCTCATGGGCTGAATGGCGATATCTCAACAGATTGAGAACCAGAATCGGCCGATCTACACTGCAAAAAATAGGGTGTTAAAATTAACACCGCCGGTGTTCTAGGAGGACCACACCAAGAGGGTGTCAAAATTCAACACCTTTGGTGTTATTTTAGTAGGCCATAGGAGCAAAGGGAAAATATGTTCGGATAAGGACTTTGGTTACGCATATCGGCGAAGTAACTGATGTCTGCATACATAAGAAATAGATGTATTACATTTCCAAGTGAGGTATGTCAAGTCTAAAAGTTGCACATTTCCTTCAAAATGAATAAAATGTTATCTCAATTTCCTTCCCTGAATATTATTGACCAGGCATGTACACAACGCTACACTTACTCCAGCAAATACTAGCGCTGTTGACATTGATAACCACCCGGCCTTCCCTGAATATTATTGACCAGTGCATGTACACCACGCTACACTGACTCCAGCAAATACTAGCGCTGTTGATATTGATAAGCACCCGGTCTGCAGAGGACAAAGCACTGCAGATTCATTTTTATCTGGACGTGCAGAGCTATTGTTGCTGCCCATGCAGTTGAAAAGATTTTAGGTGTTATCTCCACCCCGATTTAGATGGAGCTGTTTTTTCATCATGTGAAACACAAAATACTTATCCTCGTTTACGAATAAATAAACCTTGAGCTTCTGCTGTGCGTTGAATTAACTTTGATCCTATATTTCATCATTTATTCGAAAAGGAAAGATAAACAAAAGTCATGAAAGGGGTTTTTGGTAGCTGTGACCTAACATCTTTGTGCAGGATCATAACCTATAACTTGATGCGTAACCCAATTTCTATTCAATTTACCGCGTTTTTAGAAGTCATCGAAAACTATTGGTACTCACCGACTTATATGAAATACAGGTAAACTGGTGCCGATCATGGATGAGATTATTAAAAAAAGTGTTTATAGTAATCTCAGCAATGTACCATGATGCATGTCTTGGATATAGGTTGTTGGATACCCTTTACTTACTTTTGTTTTCTCCTAAAATCGTGGTGAATTGAAAAGAAATGAGCTTGAGCATTAAGTCTTGGTTCTGTAAAAAGATGTTTGGTCACAGTTTGCCAAACAACATTTCTTTCCCAACTTGTGTTCATATTCGTTTCAATTTCCAATAAATGAAGAGATATACTTAATGAATTCACAGTAGAGGCTAGAGGTTTATTTATTGGTGAACAAGGGCAGCTCAATCTAAATCGGAGCGGTGAAAACACCTGTAATCTTTTTCAATTACATGGGCAATAACAATGGCTCTGTGCATACTTTGGATTTAATGAATATCAATAGCGCCGTTATTTGCTGGTGTTAATGTAGAATGACGTGCATCCACTGGTCACTGATATTCAGTGGAAGAAATTGAATGACATCTTATTATATTTTGAAGAAAAGGTTCAATCTTTACGATTGACATACCCACTAAATGTTAAGTATTAATATTTATTAGTATTTATAATGGAAAAGATTTAACTACACCAATGAATGTAATCAAACTTAACAATAATTCCTTTGAACCCATGGCCTATAGCTAGTCCTATAGCTTGTCCTATAGCGTTCTGGATATGGCCTTGCTGTTGCTTTCTGTGCGTTTCATTGTGGGTCTTTCAACTACTAATAAAATAATTTAAATCACGATAACGTACAAATAATGTTCCGAATGGGCTCATTTTAAGAAGACAATTTACAATCCCACTTCAATCCGTATCTGGGAGATTCAGATTAATGAAAATTGGATAGTATACATTGCTAGCGGTTATGCACTCGATGTAAATGAATTCGCACTACAACAGAAAACCCCTAAATGGACCCCAAGCACACAACGCCAATTAATGAATTCTTAACCAAAAATATAGACATTTCAAATAGAAAAATAGATATAACGCTTTAAACCATGACTGAACGGAATTCTGTCAATTTCCACACTGCTGATACTCGGATATTGCGGCTGTTGAAGTGAGAAGCCCATGCCATGAAATAAACTTTGACTTGTTGAAATAAACTTCAATCCAAAATTCATTAACCAATTTAAGTCAAACGGATTATGCTTCCTTGCCTTAAAGATAGTGTTGTAGCTTACTTATTTGCTTGGAAAGGTACTTGTATTCAGATCATCTTACTCTTTCCGTTAGTTTGAAGAACCACAACATTATCACGCTTTACGTGAACTACTCCTGAAGTTGAGAAAAATACACAAATTTAGATTAAAATTATAATCAAATCTAGACTGATCCATTTTCGTGATGTGACAGCCGAGCTGTATATGATATATTTTTACTGTTGTACAAATCTTAACAAGCTTTGTTTGTACCGTTGAATAATACAAACTATTGTTGTAATTATACTAAATTATACTAATGCTCTCAAAGACCTTCCGATATTGGCTTGCACTTATAAAAGATTTATATATTGCAACTAAAATATACATCATTAGGTATAATTTTTTCCATGATTATGATCTGATATTTCAATCTATGATGAAATACCTTTGTATTTGCATACCTTTGGGTTGTTAAAACTAACATGCATCATATGAAATTTTCTTGCCCGACAAAAAGCGTACTTTTGGACAATTTTTGGAGGAACCATAGTCTTTGTAAGGTTCCATCAAAGTTGACTTTACCTGAAATGAACCGGTGTCTTGAAATACAGTGTCCGTGTGACTGAGTGTCTCACCACCCATCTAGCTATTGTGTTCTGTATTGAGAGCTGTACGCATCATTTTGTTTCAGCACTGTACCCAAATGGCCTCGTCTACAAGATCACGGTTTATTCTGTACATGTTGACATGGTAGCTATAGGACACTATCTCATGGGGGACATTCAGTTTTCTTTACACCGGCATTCTGAGACATGTCTTGAGATTACGACTATGCATTTAATCAAATGTTAATGTTTAACAGCTGATGTTTAATCTATTCTTTCCGTTTACTTGTACTTGAGATTTGTATTCGTTCTAAGATTACAAATGTAACGGTTTCACGGATGTTATCATTTCACCTCTTTTGAAATAAGTCCTATAGGCAAAGCGAGGTGTAGATAGCGGAAATAGAGAGACTGCTAGAATCAAGATATCATGCACATAATAACAAGTTTCGATAGAACCCAAAGAGGGTACCAAGATACCTAAAATCTGTCAGTGAACATATCACTGGTAGAAAATAAATTGGGGACCAACACTTTGGTAGGGGAGGTAGGGGGGGGGGACTCTTATAGGAATCACACAAATAAATAACTCCCCATAGACTTGTGTACAAACATTACCTCTTATCAAAACTTATCATCTCGGCTATAAAGCGATTGGTTCTTTCCTAACTTGGATTTTTTTGAAAGATTATGACCATACCTCTTCAATAAAATGAAAAATACATTATGATGAAGGCTGATTTTGCATGTTTTCAATACGCACATACGTACTTTGAAATTTTAATAAAATTAGAATTGCACAGTTTCCTAAAATGCCTCAGAAATTAGAGAAAATGGCACAGACAAAATCTATATCGCTCAAATGCTTTGTTACTACACCAAACGTTATGATTAATTGCATATAAAACACAACTTATCAACATTTTATGACTCCTCATTTAGTTTTGGCTGTAACGTTGTCTGCTACACCTAGTTTATTTAGTGGTGTGGTTCCAATGTGTACGCTTGATGCATAGAGTCAAGACTTTCCTGTGTTAGTATAGGCTACAATGTAATTTCGTGTTTTTTTTCTGTTAAAATCAAAATTCCTTTTGATTCATTGTCTTTTGGGTGTAACATGTTGGAAAAAATATCTTGGAATTTTTTAAAAACGTTTTTAGGGTGTCAAATCCAAGATGGCCGCCAAAATACATAAATTCCATTATAATTAGTATTCTGAACGCAGTATGAGGTCCAAATTGATGACAATACCCATATATTCGATACCAAAGAGTTCAAAACAGCTAAATTCAATCAATATGGCAATCACATTAAACAAATCCAAGATGGCGTCCAAAATGGCCGCCGAAAAGCTATGTTACGAATATAAACGCTGTATTAACACTAATCAAGATGAATATGATTCAAATTCATGGGTGTATATCTTGTGGTGCTAGGAACCCACATCTGACACTTTCTCTTTGTTAACATACTTCAAATCCACGATGGCGCCCAATATGGCCGCCGAAAAGCGCTATTAACAGAACTGGTAATTTAAGACAAACTGCCTAAGTTATTAAACATTTGCGGCAGAAACATTACATTTAATACTCTGACAGAAGAAATAAATTCCAAACATTTCTGTGTTGCTAACGCGCTTTGAATCCAAGATGGCGTCCACCGTAAGCACTGATAATAGTAAAATTGTGTATGTTTTTTTTTTCACATAGATCCATGTCAAGAAATATAATGTTGTCATTCCTCTACCTAGAACAGACTACAAAAACGTAGTCTTTCCTATCCAGGTGCAATATATTGGAACAACTTTGATGAGAATATTCAGCAGTCTATCACTTTGAATGTATTCAAGAAGAAAATCAAAGAGTTTTCTTGTTAAATTGCTGTTTTAATTTGTTTTGGGTCTTTTGTTTCATGTTTTGTCATATTAGATTTGCTTTGCTTTGTATGTATTCCTTTACTTTTAGCTTAAGATAATTATATTGTTTACATATGTTAATGATGTACCCACGGCCCCAATGAAGAACAACTTTTTGATTGGACCTCCGTGGTGAAATAAAGTTAAAATGAAAATAACAATATTTTGATAACAATTAAAAAAAACACTTAGATGTATACTTTGGACCAAAGGAACTCATTTACCATTTATTTATTTAACATACTTCAAATCCACAAATGGTGGTTAAAATAATAGCTTCTGTAAGCACTTTCAATTGCTTTATCTGGTGATTTTTCATACACCTATTTTACTTCTTATGTTATACACATTAGGAAATTTGAATACAAAAATCATAAATTTTAAAGTTTTATAAACATTTTGTTTTGTTTACATGTTTCCAATCCAAGATAACAATGACAAAAATGACAATTGCGTATAAGCACTCTTAATCTATCAATAGCCCAAACTGGCGATTCTTCATAATACCTACGTATAATTATGTTATATGCATCAGGAATTTTGAATGAAAATATAAATGAAGCAACTACACATGAGCTCTTCTCTATTACTTTCGTTTTTAGACCCTTCAACCCAAGGATGGCGGCTATTAATGACCCTTGTAAGTACTATCAAGAGCCAAAACTTGCTATTTTTATATACCTATACACATAAGAAATTTGAATGAAATTACAAATGAAACCGTAAGAACTGACTCTTAAATAGTGTATAATTTTTAATACAGCCTGTGATCCATGTTATAAGATTGTAATCAAAACATAAATAAACAATCTGTATACTTTTGACACACGGAACTCATTATTCTTGCTTTGGTAACATAATTCAAATCGAAGATGGTGGCTAATATGGCCATTGTAATCACTATCAATAGCCTAAACTGGTGATTTTCATAGATGTTATGCATGATAGGAAATTCTAATAAAACTATAAATGAAGGAACTCTATATCCCTTAAATCACCAAATGCCATTTTTTCTCACTTTTCAAAAATCACGGAGCGAACCTTTGCCTTGTGTTTAAGGCGAAATTGCTCCTAGATCTAACAAGACACATTGCGCTACCTCCCTTTATTGTAGTGATCGTCAGATTGGTAGTCATTTTCCCTCTAGGGACGTAACGGGTATAATATAATTGTTTTTATTATAAATGTTTAACATGCTTCAAATCCAAAATGGTGACAAAATGACGATTGCGTACAAGCATAGTCAAAATACCAATACAATGTGTTATACGCATATGGAAATTTTAATGAAAATATAAATGAAGCAACTAGACATAATTTTAAACATGAGAAACCATATCTACCATTTTAAATTTTTAACATCCTTCAAACCCAAATGTGACAATTTTTCATATATACCTAAATATATGTTGTACACATTAGTATAGAAGCAACTAGATACATACTTTTGGACACATGAAACTCAAATTCAAGTAAGTTTTAATTAACATGCCTTAAATCCAAGATGGTCACTAATATGGTCATTGTCACTATCAATAGCCAACACTGGTTTTTTTCTTAACATAATATAAATGGAGCAACTATAAACTTTTGGACACAAAAAACTCATTCTATTTAAGTTTTGTGAACATCAATAGCCAAACTGACGATATTTCACATATATCTACACATATATCACCATATTTTATATGTTATTTGCATTAGGAAAATTGAATAAATATATATATTAAATTAATGAAGCAACTAAATAACACTTTTGGACACAAACTCATTTTATCATTTAGGTTTTGTAAATATGATTGAAAAACACAATGACCAATAGTATGGACATTTTATATTTGAAATATTTTACATTTAACAAAATTGGTAAAAGTAATCTTGCATATATACAAATATATTGGAGTTTTATTAACATTATCATAATTTTCAATGTTCGTATACAAAAAATTAAGTTTTAAATTACCGGTTTTTAGCTGTTAATAGCCCTCTCGGCGGCCATATTGGCCGCCATCTTGGATTTGAAGGTTGTTAACAAAAAGAAATGTCAAATGTGGGTTCCTAATACCACAAGATATACATACACCCATGAATCTGAATCCTATTCTCATCTTGTTAGTGTTGATGTTGTTTATATTCTAACTACTTTTTTTGGCGCCATTTGGGACGCCATTCTTGGATCCCAGTACATGGTAATTTTATTTGTTTAATGATGACTGCTATATCAAGTTTATCTAATTTTTGAACTCTTTAGTATTGAAATATGGGTAATTGCGTCCAATTTGGACCTCCTATTGCGTTCAAATACCAATTATAATGGACTTTGTGTGGATTTTGGCGGCCATGTTGGATTTGACACCCTAAAAACGTTTTGAAAAATCCATAATTTTTTTCCAATAAGGTCACCCCAAAGACAAATGGATTCAAGTGGAATTTTGCTTCTAACAGAAAAAAAACCCGACGGGGCTGTATTTTGACCATACCAGCCTAACTATGTAATGGAAAAAGAACTCATGCAATCAGTTATAATTCGTACGAAGATTTTATGTAACAAGTTTGATTTATTCACTCCAATGAAATTTGATTTCCCAACTGTTTAGAAAAATCACAGATTTTATTTTTAAATTGACGCATTAGAAAAAGACTAATAATATTATAATCTGCAAAATTCCAAATTAAAGGCGGTAATAGATGGCCAGATGCAAAACATGTATGATGTCAGTATGGGAAATACCGAGAGATGCCGTCGGCATAGGCTTCTAAAAGGTTCAACTTTATAAGAATGGAATGCAATGCAATTCTAGTTACTATTTTCAAAATGTAATTTGATTGATTGATTCGGCGAATTATCAATGACTTGATCGATTACCGGAATTATCAATGTAGTATTTAAAACGCACAATGAAAATATACAGAGGCACAAAAATATATCGGCTGTGTTCCGCCTAGTATTGTGCCGGATATTTTGAAAGTTTTCGAATATTTTTTGTCTATTCTTGCTCTCTATTAACATCGCGCTTGTAAAAAGGCGTGCAAAATGGCGAGATAAAAAGCCCGGAAAGACGCAAAACCCCGAACCAAAAGTTTCACTTTTTATGGTCACTGTTTAGCTACAAACACCAGACTCCGTTTGTATTGCTATTAACACAAAGAGGGTTTCAGGCCTGATTAGACAGCCCTACTAATATTATTGTGGTCTGCGTGGTTATTGTCCTGTACACTGCCATGCCATTGAAAACTACCATAAGTGCAACTTTTGTTAGGGGGTTTTTGTTAATTTGTTTTTGTAAAAAGTCTGCTAAATTTGGAAAACATCACCCCAAACTTCCAAAAGACACGCATAAATCGGGTTTAAACTATCCTTTATTAATATTCTTGTTTGTTTTCTTGTTTAAACTGAGCATATTCATATTTACATGAGACTCATCAATCTGACCAAAACTGTCATGACCTGCAAATATAAACAAGTGAGTGCCGTCACGTGTGTGACAGTAGTTAGCACCTAATACTTTGATGAAGAAAAATCTAAACCATTTATTTTATGTAAGGGAAGATACACACAAACTGGCTTTCAACATTAAATATGAACATTACATATCAAGTTTTAAAAAACAAAAAAACTTCCTTTATTTTGGACACGTGTGTGACATCCGAAGGTCAAATAAAATTCTCTGTTAATTACTTGCCTATTTCCCCTGAAATACAATTGAAGTCCATATGTAGCAATACTTTAGGCAATATTTCAAACAAAATAATAACTTTTCAATATAAATTTAAAGAGTCAAAATGGTGTAATAATCTCACTTAATCTCAAATATTAAACACGTTCATTTTATGCAAATGAGGATTTTGAGTTTTTTTTTTTTGAAAAAAATTGTTTAAAAATATCCTGCAGGAATACAGTTGTAACAAGACAGTCAATTACAAAAGAATAACTAACTGTAATGGTTGGGACCACTTAATAATTTACAGCAGGACATGCAAACTTTTAAGATAAAGTGGGGAACATGATTTTGCATTACAGAAAAGGGAACACTGGGGAACATGAAGTTTAATTAAAACATGAAAAAAGTGACAAAAACTAAAAAACCCCATCCTAACTGTAAAATATGTTTTTTATTACTTTTAATATACTCCACAACATTCATTACCATTATTATTTTGGTTTAGAATTAGAAACATTTATTTTGCGTAATTTTTAAGTTGACTTTTTCCTTCTTTTTGTTATTTTTCGATTAGGTATCTTTTTGAAACCACCTCGTAACTACACCTGTGGATCAAAATAATTCTAAAAAATTCCTTTAAAAGGATTGCACGGTCAATCGTTAATGAATCATTTTTGTGCAGTTTTATATATCCATGTCAATGAACATGTTATTAAAAACCTTTACACATACTAGATTTAAATAAAATCAAAATCGATTGCATTTAAAAACCAAACATCAAAATGTTGCAGATTTGCACCTTGAAGCGACAATTCACAATGAGGAGAAAAATCACTCCATTCTCCTATCCAAATCACAAATTACACGTTGAAAACAAGCACTATTAGCAAGAAAAACAACCTATCACTGCTGAATAGGATGTTTTTAATTAAATGTTTGAAAAAAGGGGGATGGCCCTAATTAAGAATGACGTTTTCATCTTGATAGATTTTTTTTTTTTGGCCCTTCACCCAAAAAGCCCCCTGTAAAGTTCGCGCCGATATTTTCAATGCGTTTTTTCTGTGAGAGCATAAAACCTGATTTCGTAAGGCCCCATAGCGGTCTGTGTAAAATTAATATTGGTCGCCAAATTGGGGGGGGGGGGGTACCCTTTTCCGCTCATTACTTCCAAACCAAACGTCTTGGGGGCCTCTAAGATTTCACAGGGTAATGAGAAAAATAAGTAAGCTTACTCATGATGACCAAAATGCTGCCGATCTTCCGGTACAATCTGGGCTTCTGGGGACGAAAGGCTATTAGCGGGCCATGGACCTTAAATACAACTGTATAAATTTTTACTTTTTAAAAATGTTGAAATGCCTCACCAAATTCCCATAGGCTAACGTTATGGAACAAAGATTTGAATGAGCTACTAATGATGGCAATCGGGGGGATGAGGTTTCGGATCACAAAGTGCTCCCTTAAAATTTGAAAGTGGGTCTCCCGTTCGCATATTGGTATAATATTACCGTTACACTAGTGCACAACCACCATTTTCGGTATCGTCTCAATTTAGACGTTGCCACAGTGACATTGGTGACTGCCGAATTACAATCATAGTCGACGGGATTTGAATGGAGGCCGTCCTAAACGGGTTGATCACTCTTCCCTAACGCAATATTCAGAGACTACAATATTTTCTCCAGCCTTCCTCCATTATTTGTCTTTATATGCCTCCATGTGTTAAATCAAGAGCCTGTCAGATTTAGGCCCCCTTTCGACATGTAGCTATAAGCCAGGTGAACATTACCGCAAAATGAACCGCTAGCTTATTTGAGTGTGTGCGGTTCAATAACGGTGTTGATCACTATTCCACCTCATGCAAAACTTCAGCACCTTACAGTATTTTCTCCAAGCCATCTCCTTTAGGCCTATTTGCTTTTCGCTGTCACCAATTCACACTTCACTATGCCCCACTTGCCTTAAACGTGTTAAGTATGAGCTATCAAGAGTTCCCCCAACATTAGCTATATTGAGCCAGGATGAAATTTACTGCCAACATGGCCTGGGCCAGCCAAAGAACCCCACTCCCAAAGACCAATCAGTTGCGTAGCTGGGGTCGGAGAAAGTGCCATTAAGTGACTTATCAATCATGGGGAATGCGGGTGTGCAGATTACCCCTGGAAGAAATTGCGGCAAAATTGGGAACTTTGAGGCAAAATCACCGTTTTGATGCGCCACCCTCCAATCGGGGCGATTTTTTCAGTGGTCGGGCTGACTTTTCCCTGACCGCGTTTTTGCCCCTCCGAACCACAATGCGTCTACAGATTAACTGGCTACGTTCCCTGGCCTGCAATGATTCAAAACCATAAAATTGTAATGAATAATTATAGGTCTAATATAAATACACTCTTTGCTCGAAAGGCAGGAACCTACGCAGGAATTACTTTTTGAGGAGGGGGGACCTCGACAAAGTGGACCTTTTTGGTATAAGTGGACATCAACCCCCCGGGCCTTTTTGAACATCTCATCACCCTACAATGAGGTGTTTTTTGGACCTTTTCATCACAAATCAAGCAATGAGTGGACCTTTTCGGCCCTTTTTCGGGGTGCAACCGCACCCCCACCCCCTGCGTACTCTCTTAACACCAAAGATTGAAAAATCAATCTAAAAGATTGGGTTGAGGGAAACGTCTAAAATGCGATTGAAAATTCAATGGAATTTGGTTTAATTTTCGATCTTTAAGAGCTTTTAAGACCGATTTCTCAATCTTAATTTGGACTTTTCCCTCCCTCAATCTTTCATTTAAGAGAGCAGGGGTCTATTCGCAGTATGTTGCAAAAATCAAGAACTGGCCTAATCCTAAAATGTACAACTTGAGGTGATTTTACTTTTACCTCTGCTGTTTGTCTTTATCTATTGTATTTTTTATTCTATGATTTTTTAGTAAATTATGGTCAACTGAAAACACCCCTTTACACAATACATAGCTGAGATCCGGGGCTGATATTGGCAAAGGATAGGCGGTACGCCTAGTCATGTTTAGAGTGTCCGCGCTATCCGGATTTTCGAGGCGCCGATGGGAAAGAAACGATCCTGTAATTTCCTTTTTATTTTTACAGTATTTTGCTGTAAATTGCACTGTGATATTTACAGTGTGTGTGTGTGTGTGTGATAGTAAGTACATTATTACTAATTGCGCAATTTTATACACCGCATTTCACTTTGCCTGTCACCTTAATTTTAAAACAATAGCGTAACAATTTTGCAAGAACCTGAATAAAATGCTTACAAAATACAACATAAGATGATTTCTTATTTCTACTATTGTGTTTTTCCGTTGGGGTCTTTATTTTTTTATATCTGAGTACAAAATGGACCAAATGAAGCTCGGCCTCAATACACGATACATGATCCGCTAATACAGGTAAGATTACATACACTCTCTCTGTTTAACATCTTTGTCCTTTCATTCAGGACTTTGGTCATCACGATCATAATACACATAGCTCCTTTGACTTTTGTTTGTGGCATCACTTGACTTCATTGGTTTTGTATTTATCAGGGACTTTTATGTCCATATTGACACAAGAATTGACTATGCTGAACACAGTTAATCGTGAATTTTGTGGCCCATGTTTTCTGTAGTAATTAGTGTATACCAGTACCACAATGTTCGGACTTAGACTGATACCTTGCCGATCATAGCGCTTTGCAGCTAGTTAGAACTCGATGGTTATATACGTGCGGCAAAAGATGGGGGCACCAGCGAATATCAGCGAGGTCAAAAACTTACCGCACGCGGATGAATTATGGACGAACGAAATCATGGCTCCAGGACCAGACCAGTCTTCTTATCTCATAAGGCAGCTATTCAATATTTTTCTACTTCAATCCACAACTCTGATGTTTATGATTATGATTCCATCTCCAACTCTAAAATACAATAAATCATAAACTAAATTTTGTTCAGGAGAGGATTCGAAACCACGACCTTTGATAACAAACCGAGCGCCCACAGACAGTACGCCACGCAATCCGAGCCGGCAGGCAGTCGTTCGTTGTATACTTCAATATAAACATAACGGAATAAAGCTCAATCATAATGAATAGAGCCCCCGATGGGACGAGTTAAAAATATATGCTCCTGAGGCATGATTTCGGGCCAAAAAATCTCCAAGAATCAAACTTACCAGAGCACGAATAAAAGGTAGACGTTTCATATAGAAGTCCCATGGAAGCAAATGAGGTATTGCCATCATTCCGTCAAGCGCTACTGCACAACGTCATACAGAGCGACGGAATCAATTGTATTACCTCATTTGCAACCATGGGATTTTATATGAAACGTCTAAAATGTCTACAAGAACGAAAGGTCACCGATTAATGATGCCTAGCCTAAGTTGTTATCCGCCAACTCTATAACGAGTCAAGTGGCTTAATACGACGTACGTCGAAGGTGAAATGAAACCTATACGGATTTGTACAGAGTTTTCGCATGCAAAAAACTAATGTAGATGTTCATGAGTTTTTGTAAACACAGTCTGTTAACTCTTTGGAAATCTCGAAGAACAATAACTACAACGCACATTCGCGACTTTTATCTTTACCGATACGGATCTATAATGACCAAACTTTGCAGTCTAAAACTCATCACCACAGTCATAAATCTAACGTCTAGAAAGGGCACCCATGATTTCGTTTGTCATGGCAATATGGAAAAAAATCATTGAAGATATACTCAGTAAAACCCATAAGCAAAGAACGGTATCAGACCGTGCGAAAACAGCTACAAACAATCTGTTAGTACAATTAAAGGTTCGTTTACAATCCATTAAACCCTTCCAAAAAGATTGCAATGTTGAAGTTCTAAAATGCAACAATTGTTTGTAATAAAATTCTAGCAGGAAAACTTAAAAACAACCCTTAACTCTGTATTGTTATTAATTTACATTACAATCACTTATGGGAATTCCGAGATTCTTTAAGGGTTGGTAGTAAGAATTAATGCCATTTGTTTGTATTAAACATTTTTGGTTTACGCAAGCGGTTTTGACCGTCTCAAAGTTTATCATTTATTTGGGTATTGGATGGATGGTAATTGGAGCACAGGGAATCACGGCGAAACGAAATGCTGCGAGGGATTAGAAAGTTGTCGTGGTTCGGAATAATCACCCGCCTTCCCTTAATCACCTTTTCAATATGGTGCATATGCAGATTTCAACCACAGCGTTGATTTCGATTCAAACTATCGAATGTACATTAAGGATACATCACTTATCAAAGAGGAAATGCGGGGGTCAAAAATACTGTACTGTGTTTGTTCTTTTTGCTATAAAATCTTTGTCACTATTGAAGGGTAGGACAATAAACAATTAAAGGCAACTATCAGAGTTGTGGCTTTCTTTAGAAAAGTACATGTGTGAATGAGCTAGTTTACCGCGTAAATGGTAAAAGTGAGTAACACTCCTACAAAGTCAAAATTAACACTTATGATGATGATAGAGAATGATCTTCTTCTTATCGTATCCAAGTGTTCTCAAATATGATCAGCCAGAAGTGGATACAATGTCTGGCGGCATTGTCTGCGGTTGCTGTTCCACAACACAAAGGTAGTGTCATGATCTTCATTCAGGTACCCTACTTCTAATCCGGGCTTCTTGGCTTGTGTTGATCTTTCCCATATAGAGCAAGCATGACTCTGCACATGAGTAGCACAAGGCAAGTGCCGTCGATTAGGGTGATATGGGGTAAGCACCGCTATCTTGTGCCAGTCAGTTTGAATCAAGATGTTATAGACCGTATTCACTAGGACGTCAGCCACCAGACAGGTTGGTGGAGAAGATGCATACATTCCTGGACTACAATACATTAAGCTGTCAATCGATCCATGTTTAGCACAGGGATCATTGACAGGTGAATGTATTGTAGTAGTGGAATGCGTCTATCTTGTCCACCAACATGGCTGGCTATTGAATACGGTCTATTGCGTGAATATACTTTACTTGCGATCCAAGGTAACTCCATAAGCTATGATGTGTCATTTCGTAGGTGTTTTTTACTGCGTTACGTTGGTTCGAATCATCTTACTATTCTTCCCCAAGCTGTTGTTGTGAATGATAACCTTTCAGACATTCATATCCGTTCGGTACCCCACAGGGATCTGTCAAGGGACCTCTTGATTAGATCCTATATACTGGTCCTTTGAGTGATGTGATTGGTGTACATAGCGGAATTATTTACATTGGTGTACATAGCGGAATTATGCACATGCTTTATGCAGATGACACACAACTCTATTTAGTACTGCAGTCATCCAAAACATCTGAAGCTATTAACAAATTGGAAAGTTCTCTCTCTGATGTAAGATCTTGGGCTTATGCTGAATGATTCGAAGACGGAGATTGTGCACTTTCATTCTAAGCATCGCACGCCTTCCAGTCCATCAGCTCTTGTTGTCGGTGATGCCTGAATCGACACTCTGAATTCAAACTTATTTAAACTAAGGCAGTAGCGTAGGCCTTGTGATTTTGAGGGGGAACCCCAGTCAGGGGGAAAATCAAGCCCGGTGTTATATAATAGTGTCCGTGTGACTGAGTGTCCAACCACCCATCTGTCTATTGTGTTCTGTGTATTGCTCTATACACTGTTTGTTTCAGCACTGTACCCAAATGGTCTCGTCTACAAGGTCACGGTTTATTCCGTACGTGTTGCTATGGTAGCTAGAACACTCTTTAATGGGGGACACTCAGTTTCTTCACACCGGTCAGGGGAAAAGTCGTCCCGATCGGAGGGTAAATAAAGTCTAAAACGGCAGATTTTGCATGATTTTTCATCAAAATTCCAGATTTTACCCCATTTTTTCAAGGGTAGCACTCTGCCCCATGTCCGTATTGGCTAGCCACTGAACTAAGGCAATTTATTTTAGAAGACATTTTGCTGGAACCACAAATCCTATAACAATGTTTACTATGATTTATGATAGTGTGTTGCAAACAGTTCATTTTATTAGAGGAAAAAAGCATTAGATTATTTAAATATGACACAAGTCGGCGTTTACAACGACAAAAAGCATAAATAAAGCATTGCTTCATTTTGATTATTTCCTGAACACTTGCCATATATTTCGGTATCAATATTGTTTTGTTTGGGTAATGTTCTTCACGTTGAGATCGTTTAAACAGTTCATTCAGTTATCAATGGATCCAGCATCTATTCATAGTAACAATTGTTGGGACTTTAGGCAGTTTATTCTAGCATACATCATGAAACATCATGATAACGGAAGATACATTTTTGCCTATGCTCCTTTTGATAAAGTGATAAATTCTATCCTAAAGGTACTTGTCAACAGTAGACACCACCGCGTATTAACCACTCACAAAAAGGCGACTAAGGCGGTATGTGTGTGTGTGTTCTGACAACAACAAATTGACAATCACTCAGAGCTGTTTTTCCCTCTGTGCTTCCAACGGCTTCAATTACAACCGTTCAATACCCAAATCATGTACAGATGGCGTTAGTAAAATCATACTCACGCAGAGCAAGTCAATAGAAACAAGGTGTATGTCAATGCTTGGTTCCCCAGACGACGGTAGAAATCCCCATAAGTAGAGTTATAAATAAATCAACATCCAGACAAAGAATAACGGTCACCGAGTAGCAGTTGAAATCCCTTTAAATATTACTGGTCAATTGAAATATTGAACATAGCTACTCGTTGGCATAACATGTATTATTATTTAGTAGAACAGGTGCGGATAGACTAGGGGAATTCATGCAATAACAAAGTTTCCTTGAATCATATTTAGAGAATACAAAATGACATACATATGGTGATTGCAATATTTCTACAGGCTAAGTTTGTATTAACACCATCTTTTCGAAACTGACTTATTTAAGTATGTGTAGGTATGGCTCCCTATCCACTACGAGATTTTCTGCTTCTTTTTCGTTTGCTAAATTTCCAATGGCTTTAGAAATAGCTTCTATACAAAACAAATCAAAACAAATCGAGAATTAAAAATACAACACGAGATATTTGGGCATCCATGTATTGT
This sequence comes from Ophioderma brevispina, assembly GCA_023653785.1. Taxonomy (NCBI): domain Eukaryota; kingdom Metazoa; phylum Echinodermata; class Ophiuroidea; order Amphilepidida; family Ophiodermatidae; genus Ophioderma; species Ophioderma brevispina. The sequence goes on from JAMKCH010069673.1 coordinate 78,209, forward strand.
GTGTGTGTTCTTCAGTAATGGTTCTCAAAACGAAGTGTATATTGATTTAGATATAACTCCGCTTATGAGAAATCTGTTCTCTTTTGGGGAACCACAAATTGACATTCTCCTTGTTTCTATTGACTTTTTGTGTGCGTGCGTGGATACCCACTCCTCTCAAGTTCATCATTTGGGCATTGAACGGCCCGTAATTGAAGCAGTGGGAGGCACAGGGAATAGTATTGCTGCGAGTGATTGTCAAGTTGTCGTTGTCGGAACACACGCCGCCTTAGTCGCCTCTTTACTAGGGGTGAATACCTGGATTCAGCAATTGTCTGTACTTTGAGGATGCGTTCATCAATATTCCAAAGTTATGGATAGAAAAGAATGAATTTTGTCGTGTTCAGAAGATGTATCAGCATTATAGTCTAGTACCAAAAATCACTTAGTGAATTAGTGTCGCGTTCCAAACAATATCAATATGTGGAGTGGCATCGATTATCTAATAAATTTCCATAAGAACGATCATTTAATAGTAAATTTGACATTTTTATTGGGGCAATGTTTTCTGATTTACTGTGTGGTTGGTCATTACACTGTTTTGAACACTGGGATTCCTATTCATATATTTTGTTCCTGCACAGCTATAATTACTCAACATCACTATATTAAAAATACCTAACATGGTGCACAAACACAGAATAAGTAGACATAAGTACAATGTAACCCAGGCCATGCCATATTTAATTATGGTCATGGGTGAAATGAAGAAAAAATAACATATAATCGACCTTTAGCAAAGAAATTGCACGTTAAAGGCATAAAGAACATACAAATTCAGTCGAATTGTTAAAGACTATACTTTCCTCCAAGTTGACATGGTAAAGAAGAAATAAGAAAAGAGTAGCATTATTTTGACGTCGGCCCTGTGTACCGATCTGTTATCATTAATTAAGAGCACGATTACGTGTTTCGATATAAGAACAATGTTGCCACTACAAAATTGCTCCTAAGCTCTGACTCTCTATCGCTCTCACTCTCTCTGCAGTGATTGACACTTTCATCACCTCTATATCTCATGGCGATGTAAGTCAAACTGGGGCATTTTTGTATACAAATCCGAAATTGTATAGGGAGTCGAAACAGGAGATACCCTAGAATTGAAAGTGATCAGCGGTAGGAAGGCTTTAAAGGCTGACTCAGAGATTTCAAAATTGTGTATTCATTTAAAATAGTTAGTTAAAATCAAAGATAGTTACCTAAACTGCACAATTTCAGAGATGAATGGGATCATTCATTTTGATGTTGTAAATCTACATGTGAAGTATAACAGTATAGTAGGATACTGTGTATTAATAAAATTCCGGATCCGGAATTCTATTCCCATAAATTTTGCGTTGCGATTCACATATGAAGGACGTGGATTTGAGCTTTAGCATGTGGCCGTGGGCAAGCATTATGTATATGCAAAAACACCATCCCCGGATAATCTCTGAGTCAAGTCTTTTCAATTAATTTAGCTCTTATATAAGATTGTTACGATCACTCAATTGGTGATTTATGAGTGATGAGATAAAAGTGGTCAGTCAGCAAAAAGTACCAGTGATAACCTTCATTCTATTCAAATCATAACCACATTTAGAATTCAAGCTTAAATTTAAATTATGGTTCGAGATAAAGGATTTATTTAAATCGAAACTCTATTTCATGGCAAAGACTCCCTCGTCAATATCTAACAAGGGTTTCGCGATTCATGCCTTCGTCTCCCCGAATTACCCCACAAAATGTTTGTATCAGAACTGTTGGCCAAGTATTTTTGGCATGGTGGGTGACTCGATCATGGTCCAAATTTTCATATGATGTTTTCTCCTTCACATTGACCATATCACCAAAAAACACCTGATTTAAATTTTTTAGTTAAATCGGTCCAGCCGTTTGGATGGCAGAAGCAAAAAATGTGTAGTAAATTGGTCCATAGGACAGTTTGTGTGTTAATTAATGGTCGACCACATTTTGGAGACGTTTTCGTTCATAGCATCAAACAGGAAACATGCCTGGGCCTTAAATTTTACTCGGTAATGAGAAAAATATCAACTTTCTTTCGATACCAAAATTTTAATGGAGTAAAGCGGGGTGGGGTACGAGATTGTCGATCGGGTCACTCACCGTTAGCCCTAAATTGTGTGGTTTCTGTGAATTGACACAATTTGAAACACATTTGACAAACACAGGGTGAAAACATAGCTTCAAAATCAACTGACGTTTTTCGACGACCTCTATTCAACCATAAGGCGACTTCAACCATTTGCCAACTTCACCAAAACTTTCAAAAGACACAAAGAAATCGCGCGGGTTTAAACCAGTCTTTATAAAAAACAAATTGTTTTCTTGTTTAAGCTGATCATTACCTGATGATAAAAGTTAACACTGCTACCTTCTTCAATATGACCAGAAATTTATGTCCTTCAGATACAAAAAAAAGGAGTGCCGGTCACGTGTGTGACAGTAGTTAACAAATCAATAACTTTTGAAAGAAAAAAGGGCTAAACCATTCATTTTGTGTAAGGGAAGGTACACATAAACTGGTTTTTGACATGAAATATGAACATTACTACATGAGACACTTTTCTAGTAATAAAAACTTCTTTTTTGTCTTCTTGGTCACGTGTGTGACATACCAAAATCAATAAAATTTCTACATAATTTTAAAAATTAAAATCCACATGCACAATACTTTAGGCAATATTTCAAACAAAATTGAATATTTATTCAATATAAAATTAAAGAAGCGAAATGGTGTAATAATCTCACTTTTTACCTCAAAATGTTAAACACGTTCATGTATGCAATTGAGGGTGTTTGAGGTTAAAATATTGTTTTAAAAATATCATGCAGAAAACTTAGAAGGATAGTTAACGTGATAATATAAAGGAATTTGCAATACCATTAACTTCAAAAAGGTTTACTCCCGGGGGTTTACTTTTGGGAAGAATCGCCCATATCAAGACAGAAATATCGTCGGCTGAATGCAAGACCAACGTAAGAACATTTTGACTAATTATGCAGGAAGAACATTTTTTGCGTTTCTATTGGATTCTCTAAGTGGTGTGTCCATAATTATAGCAGGTATTACAATAGGAAATGTATTTGTATGATATAAATGAACTAATTTCTCCTTGACAAACGTAATTAAATATTATTTACAAAAGAAGAGAACGTAAGTGAAATCAGTATTTTCTTGTTAATCCAAAAGACCAACGTAAGTACCACTTAAGTTGGCCTTGCACTGAAAAAAACTGTTAATGCAAGACCAACGTAAGTGCCACTTACGTTGGTCTTGCACTGAAAAGGTGCAAACATGTTTAATGCAAGACTTACGTTGGTCTTGCACTGAAAAGGGGCAAAAATGTTCAATGCAAGACCAACGTAAGTGTCACTCACGTTGGTCTTGCATTAAGCGGAAAAAGCGCATTACACATAAGTTATCTTCTTTTCTAATTAAAACTTTTTAATCGCTTACATATCTTAACACATAGCTTAAATTATGCGCGAATACCTCCTCTTTCGAAATTCACCAAAAACTCAATTTCGACAAAAATGTCACTTACGTTGGTCTTGCATTCAGCCGACGATATACATTTGCAACTTTCTTGAAAAAAATATCAGCAATATTCATCTATTCGACGTCTCCCATGCCATTATTTGAGGAGAATCACTGCACCTGTGAATCTAAATAATGATAATGATACACCTGTTTTGACAATAAGGATATACTGAATTCATAGACGAACAAACGTCTAGCAATTACATCACGGTTCGAAAATAAAAGATATTCTTTAGCCCTCTCTTTCCACTATTTCATCTGACCACGGTGTATTGAATTAGCTGTAACCCCGCTTTAGGGATTTGTCGCAGCTTCTTGGGAAGCACGAAGTGGAAATCACCTTGCTTCTATTGACCTTTTTCTCCGTTTGCATAATTTAAGCCAACCTTTTCAATTTAATGATTTAGGCATTGAACGGGTCGTAATTAAAGCTGTGGGAATTACAGGAAATAGAAATGCTGTGAGTGATTGTCAATTTTCGCAGTCAGAACATACACGGCATTTGATGTTACGGTACCTGTGAATGTTTAAACCATTGCCGTGACGTATTCTTTTTTACTAAACCGAGGTCTAATTTCTCGAATATTCTTTTACCCATGTCTAGTGTAGATTCGTATTTACGAATCTACAGGAGTTTGGATTCGTATCTACGAAACTACGAGGATTTTATCCACACATTAACATGTTAACATTAAGATTAGTAGAAAATGATCTCACGATTTATAAATAGACCATGTTGTGATATTAACGGTTGAACGAATTGAATAGAGGCCCCCCTACACAATTAATAACCAGAAATCATTGTGAATAACGTATGGATACAGGGCTTTTTTTGTTGTGTTGAAGTTTTAGAGTTGTGTTATCTTTATTCAAAATTTAGTTTCTTTACCAAAATCATAATGTAAATTTTGAATTTTTTTTCGTACACGTGTTATTTTTTTGTTAAACTATATGCATCATGCAGTGTTAACATGGTTGATTTTTAAAATTTACCTTTTTATTCTTATACTATGAGTGATCTTATATCTCTTGTATTTTCCATAAATTCCTTGTTCCTTCAACTTATTTTTAGGCCTGGGAATCTTTTTTTGGGTATTTTAAAAAAATCCGTTTGGGTTCTTTGTTTTCGGCATTAAAATATGGTATTTTATATTTGTTATTTTATGTTTAGCCTCGTGTTAAAGGTATCGTTAAGAGTTTTTTTAAAATGCATTTTTACATTACCTTGGATTGTTGCAATCAAATGATTAATAATTGATTCATTTTTTTTCAATCAATTTTGTATTACCTACGATTATGATTAGGCCTATTTTAAGGCCTTAGTGTGATGTCAAAGGACAACAAATTGGAAGGGGATTTATACAGTTCTGCTGGTTAGATCACGGACTCTCTATTTTAACACGTGTCCCTATAGGGTTCTTCAACAATTTAGGGAGAGGTAGGTGGGGCCTGAGATGAGGTAAAATTACCATTTTTGACTATCTGACGAAGAACACATACAAAGCCATTATATCGCACATTCATCTGTCATAGATATGGCCCAGAAAAACGGTTTATTCCTTATTTTCTTTGCCCGAAACTTAAACGCGTCATTTCATTTTTTATCAAAACAGGCCATGTACTAAATCCCCCCCGGGTGGTCCTCTAATTTCTTTGGTAGGGGCGTGCCTCCCAGAGTCCGGAAGTAAGACCCATATCTATATTTTGTTGGGCCGAAAAAGCTATTAGCTATACATGAGCACTTTATGGCCAAATTGAACACAAATTGCCATTTTCCGCAAAATTTCGACCTTAGCAAATGTTTGCTCAGATTGAGGGAATTGGAACGATTTGTCCAACAATTTTAGAAAAAAAATGTAATTCATATAAAAATGAGACCCAGGACAATGTTGGCCTAAAATGAGAAATTAGAAGAGCACGCACCTTCTAGACTTCAAAATTTGACCTGTGTGGGCCAATGTTATGGTGCGGGGTGGAAATCCTTAGCATACTCTGGGAAAACAGTAAAAATTTCAAAGTCAAATCCGTATAAACTCTAGCTCTCATGAATATATTTCCAAGTGTAATGAATTCTGATTTCATCCTTGATATCTGGGTCATATAATATCGTTGCCTTAATATATTCCCATGTATTACTGTAATCCTTAAAACTCTGGCAGTGCATCCGAAACTATGGTTTTATCCATTGCTATATCCCAGTGGAATTTGATACCTTGATTACAATCAGTCGTTGTCGGTCAAATCCCCATGCAAGTCTGTGATTACTGCATTTGACTGGATAATCTGTGGCGTGGATACATAATCGTTTTCTACTTTGTCAAAATTCCCCTCCCTCGCAAGAGAAGATTTCAATAACTTGACTGCGTTTACTTTGTATACACACACATGTCACTAATGGAGTAATTAGACCATCAATACAACTCACTGAAACGCAGCCAAGACTATCCAAAAAAATACAACCCACTGGAACAGATGGTGTGATCAAAAAAGCCTGCTCGCTCATTAGCGTTCGTGCCAATTGACAGCTTTTTTAGCTCTTTTAGACTCAATGGCTAGTAAATATGCAAAGTAGGGCCTAGGTAAAAGCTGATATGGAATTTAAAATATCATCTCAGGTAAAAGTACGAATCCACAGGTAATTCAAATGAATTGATTGGTTGTAAGGACTTGATTTCACTGTGAGCAATACGTTTAAGGCAGGGAAACCACTCGCACACAGAAGATTCGTAGTTACGACTCATCCACTCGAATTAACATAACTTCATCACTTTTATGGAAGTTGAGTAAAGAGGAAATAGATCTGTTTATCACCAGAATGCTTCAATTTTTAAGCTAAAATAAAAAATGAAATACCTTAAAATACACTGGTCCGTTGCTACAGAACAGGAAATTCACATAATTATAACAACATACTTGTTGACATTTGTTTCTGCCTGTTCTTTAATTCTATAAACAACTGTTTAGTATCACAATTTACGTTTCATTCATTGAGCGTAAAACGTTGCAATATTTAACAGTTTAAAAATGCACAAACTGTTTGTATGAAATTCTAGCGGGAAAACTTAAAAACACAACCTTACTATGTCTTGTATTAATTTACATTAGAATCACCTTCTGGGATTCCCAAGTCTTTAAGGTAGTAAGAATTAATGCCAGTTTGTTGTATTAAATTTTTTTTGGTGCACGTACATGGTTTTACCGTTTCAAGTTTATCATGTATTTGTTGGGTAATGGATGGATGGTAATTGGAGCACAGGGAATCACAAAACAAGCGAGAAGAACTGCTTCGAGGGATTAGAAGTTGTCCGTTATCGGAATACTCACCCGCCTTAATCACCTTTTCAATAATTATGGGCATCTGCAGATTCAACCATCGAGTTGATCAACTATCGACTGTACCTTCAGGATACATCACTTTATCAAAGATAGAGGGAATCGGGGGTTAATAATAACTGTACTGTTTTTTTTGTTCTTCTTTTTGTCTATAAAATCTTTGTCACTATTGAAGGGTAGTGACAATAACACATTAAAGGCACTATCAGTAGTTGTGGCTTCTTTAGAACAAGTACATGTGTGAATGAGCTAGTTTACCGCGTAAATGGTAAAAGTGAGTACACTCCTACAAAGTCAAACTTTCACACTTATGATGATGATAGCGATGAAGTTTCTTCTTATCGTATCCAAACAAAGTAGTTCTCAAATATGATTCAGCCAGAGATGGATACAATATTTGGCGACATTGTCTGCGGTGCTGTTCCACAACCACATGTAGTGTCCTGATCTTCTTCCAGGTAGCCCCACTTCTGATCCAGGGCTTCATGGTATGGGTTTCTTTCCCATATAGGGCAAGCATACTCTGCACATGAGTAGCACAAAGTAAGTGCCGTCGATCTTAGGGTATGTGGGTAAGCACCCTATCTTGTGCCAGTCAGTTTGATCAAGATGTTATAGACCGTATTCAATATGACGTCAGCCACCAGACATGTTGGTGGACAAGATGCATACATTCCGGGACTACAATACATTTAAGGTGTCAATCGACCCATGTTTAGCGATTGCACAGGGATCATTGACAGCTGAATGTATTTTAGTACTGGAATGCGTCTATCTTGTCCACCAACATGGCTGGCTATTGAATACGGTCTATTGCGTGAACATACTTTACTGCGATCCAAGGTAACTCTAAGGTAGACACGAGTGCTACAGGGTGTTCCAGACCAGGTTATTTTAAGATGACGTTTGGCTTCACGGTTGAGTAGATAGCGATGATAAGTGTTCGTGACCTCTCACTTGGCGAGAAAATCAATATTTTGATATTGCGCTTGTAACTTCACGACTGTAATTTTGCAAGTAAATAACCAAAAAATACCAAATAACAAAGCAAACCACTATGCATTTTTTGCAATATGTAAAATACAATAGTTTAGCTTAGCTGGGCAAATACTGAAGCTATAATATGTCATTTCGTAGGTGTTTTTTTTCAGTGCAACGCATTTATGTTCTTTTCTAGATCTACTGTGTTACGTTGGTTAGAATCATATTGTCGTGGGTTCTGCATAGTGTCGAATCAGCATAAATGCTAGTTCTGAGAAAACGGCGTTTGAAAGTTTGAGTAACTTATGAATGCGTGTTATTAAATGAAATAAAAGGAAATGGCTATTTTAAGTGGTGTATGTTAAGACATGAATGGTTACTAACTGACGACAGTATTAAAATATCAAGAAACAACTGTTTTCTTATTCAAAATGGCCACTGAATGTGGTTCGATTGTTTGTCAAACCCCAAATGTTTGATTCGCTGTGCTCTAAGGAGTCGAATACGTATTCGACTGCATGAAACCCGTTGATTTCTAATGTTGGTATGGTGAGATTACTAAAGCTACGGGTTTTTACTATTTTAAAATGATGATGCCGATGATGCCACGATGATAAGAATAACGATGGTGGTGATGATGGTGGCAATAACGATGAAATAAGGAAACATCGAGCTTGACGACGACAATGATGCTACTGATCGATGATGATGACGACGACGACGACGACGACGTCTAATGATGATGAAAACGACGACGATGACGATGTCTATTGCATTGTGTTTAAGTTACAAACCATGCAAATTTGTATACAAATGACTTCCATAAGCGGTTAAAGTGGGAAACATTCACTGTTGCATTATCGTTCGTTGTAAAATATAGCGTAGACTGACCACGATGACCAACGAATTCAGAAAATTACAACCTCTTACAAATTTGGCTCCTTAAAATTAATATTTTTAATTAGTCGCCCATATGTTTTAACTCATTTTTGCAGAAAAAAAACATAAATTTCAAGACTAAATACGTTAGAAGGAACACAAACATTGTAGTACATGTTATATAAAAATTAATAAATAGTATGCATGTGGTAACACACAATAAATATTGGCTAGAGCTGTTCAAAAATTGAGCTCAGAAAATATTTAAAATGTAACTGGAATGTTTCATAACTCAAAAGATTTTGGAGGATAAAAGTGGTCTATTTTCTCGTTTTCTTAAATTTCTCATTACATTTATAGTTCCTATCTTTTAAAGTAACGTACACGCTTAAAATATGTACCAAACTTGAAACGAATTAACAATTAAATGTCATAAAATGTCATAATTAACAATTAAATTGTTAACAATTAAATGTCATAAAATGTCATAACAATTAAATGTCATAAAATCTAACATAATCTAAACAATTTAGAGGGCACTAACGCTTATACAAACACCTTCCCAAAGAAAATATCAATTTGTTCCTGAAAGGCGAGTTTTTTAA